>SSNR01000008.1:5286204-5297873 GCA_006937965.1 Callopanchax toddi | reverse complement strand
ATAACAAAAGTTCACTATAGCTCAAATTTAAGGCCTTACGGTTTTTTGTCTGTATAATTTACACTAAGTTCATGCAGCAATTTGTACTCAGTATTTTAATGTTTTTCTTTCTACAACTGCAGCAATTCTTCACATTTTATTAACAATGAGATTAAGGTGAAAGAAAATCCACAAAATTACAAAAACTATAGAAGTTTAAGCTATATTTATACATTAAAACACAATGTCATAAACAAAAGCCACATCTATTCTGGATAGTGCAACAGTGCTGTGTATTTTTTTTTGTAATATTGCATGACAGTGTGCCTAATGTTGTTATTATTGTTTGACCAAAATAGCTGTAATTTCATTTCTTAACCAAATATGTTCTTAGTTTAAAACAAGGAATTCTTTCAATTCTTGCTCACAAAAACCAACCTCCCCCCTTTTGTTAACTCAGGTTTTTTTCTTCAAACATTTAAATAATTTAGCATATAGCTTTCAAGCAATAATCTTTATCATTTCAGTAAATCACATTTATTCATATCACCTGTTAAACATAGATCCTGTCTCTTAAAGATACTCTACATAGTTTTCAGATCTTCATTCCACGTCCGTATGTCCTGCAGGCCCTTCAGTCCCTCTCCTTGGCCGACTCCAGGCTTCGTCAGCGGGGCACCGTTCTGGTCAACACTCTAGGCTCCAACGCCTGCCTACGGAAGGTGGACCTGAGCGGCAACCTCCTGGAGGACTCTGGGGCTAAGATGCTGAGCAAAGCTCTACAGATAAACACGACACTCAGGTCTGTGCTTGTGTTTATGTTAACTCTTTCTCCCCCAACTGATTGGAATTTGATCCATTTTGCATGTGGTTAAGAGCACCGAGGCTAATAGGGGAAGAAGTAAGTCGTGAAAGGAAGACAGACTGGTTAGAGAGAGAATGAAGATGTCAAGTATAAACTGAGCAGAGGTGCCGAAAGGCTGAACTGCACTTCAAAGATACAGACGGGGAAAGTTAGCCATGTGGGAGATGAAAACGTTAGACATGATATTGAGCAGTCTGAGGGTTAGCGAGGTGAATCAGTGTGAGAAAGGAAAGGTGCTTCAGGTCTGTGGCATATTATACAATTTATGAGTGAGGGGATGAAGTGATGCTGAGCAGAAACATGTTTGGAAGGCTGAAAGTGTGGAGAGAAGTGATGGGAACTTGAGAAGCAGCAAAAGAGGACAAAATCAAGAGAGGGGGGGGTGGGATGAGGACCAAATTTGGATATGGGCCAGAGAGGAAGGGAGTTATAAAGAGATGGAACCGGAAGACCTCCTAAGGAGATAGATTTAAATTTCTAGGGCAAAACAAGTTGGGGGGGAGAGAATGAGTGAAAGGGAAAGAAGATGGATAAAAGAGAATTCAGTGTGTATAAAAAACATCACAGTTGGACAGTGTGTGGTGTAGGAGGAGAATGTACACCATGAAACCACCACCGATTATTAGCTGCATGGCAATTATTTTTGTTTTCTACATTTTATATAACACATCCTTGGTGTGCATGCAGAAAAAAAACAGAGATCCAAAGACGTATTTGCCCAGCGTCATAATCACAAAGTCCTGTAGCAGAGTGAGAGTGTAACCGTGTGTGTTAGCAGCTTGGAAAGGCGACTGATCCCCTTTTTTCCCCTCGTCTCTGGACCTGCTCTGTCCCGTTTTCCGCCGGTTTGATCCCCCTCAGAAGTGTGACGTGGGATCGCAACAACACCACCGCAACAGGCTTCCAAGATGTGGCGAGGGCGCTCGAGCAGTAAGACAAACACAACTCACACAGACACACACACATAAAGCAGATGACTCGCACCCCCGTACAAAAGGCAGATAACCGTCTCTCTGAAGTGTGTACTATTTCACAGCATTTCATCAGGCTTCTGATGTGTGTGCCAGTCTCTGTGTGGGTGTGAAGTTTGTGCTCTTGTCTGTCTGTGTGTACAAGGGCATGTGGGTGTATTTGCATATTTGGGAATTGGAAACAACTGTTTGAAGAGCCTTGAGCATTACTTGTTTGTTCTAGTTAACATCAAGATTCTTCCTGTTTATTCATCAAGAAGCGATCTGATCTTTTCTTTCCTGCTCTTTTTCTCTCCTCTCTCTCAAACGAATAGCAACTTTACCCTGCAGTACATGCCCCTCCCCTTTTGTGACATCACTCAGGCGTATCGGAGCGCACCGGAGAAGACGGAGCAGGCGCTGGCCAAGGTGAGCATTTCCATATAATTCAGACAAGTTAAGTCTAATATTCATTTCATTCAGTGGCGAGTTCCAAATGTGCCTGTTTGTGTTTTTGCTCTATTTTAATTTCCATCTATTATTTAGTTAAACCCAATGCTTTTTATTATTTTCCCTCAAATCAGAAAGTAACCTTTTCTTTTTTTTAATTCTTTGTCAACAAACTTCATACTGATCTTCCTCATTGTCTCAGCAGTTACACTGTGGTTAGGTTTCAGGTGTCTCCTGATTCAGTGCATGACCTATCCCATCATAATTATAAATTCAGAGTCTGAACAAAATATGGTGACATGGTTTTTATTTCAGAAGCATCAGCTTGCCTTTGATTAAATTCTATTTGTATCCTTAAAGAACGCTGGACCCTACAGCAGTAAAAGTAGAAAATTAAATGTGTAATAGAACAAAATGGAAATGAATTAAAATGCTACTTATTAAAACGTCATTTAAAATTAAATAACTTCCATAAAATATAATTGATGACAAAGTGAGAGCCTTTTTAATCACATTTAATTCAAATTCTATTTTAACAACCTAGACATGATTTAAAACAATAAAGTAATTTAGAATTATATTTCAATAAGTCCTTCAAAGCCATTATAAAGTGCAGGTTGTTCTGTTAGATTAAATCTGTGGTGGCAGCTGGCCTGAGGATTTTTGATGTTTGTAAAATGTTTTTTAGATTGTATTTCTAATGTATTGCATTTTTTGGGGGATTAGGACTTTGTTTCCAGAGTGTCTGAACCTCATAAGTCCATGAGTAATGCCTGATTCAGTTTTTCTGTGCAAGAGATGATGATGTAGGATGTTTTTCACCTGCTGAGTCAAGAAAACAAATCAAACTCTTCCCTTTTACTTCTGGGGATCTATTGTTTTTCTTCCCTCCAGTCTTATTACTATGTAAATGGACTTGTCTTCTGTCTCCTGCACACTGCACTTTGTAAACACCTGTCATCTCAGCTCCTGTTCCTCTTTGTGTGTTTTCTGTGTGTGTGGGTCACAGATCCAGCGTGCACTGCTTAGAAACAATCAGACTCAGCGTTTCTCTCAGAAACAGGCTCTCAGGCTGCACCAAGGCCTCGTCACCAGCACCGCTGAGCAGGTCTGTGCTCAGAAGACCAGATGAATGAGTCAAGAATTATAATTCCTTTCATATTTTAGACCCATTATATTGTGTTCTTAAGCTAATAGTACTCATTCTTTTTGCCTGTAGGTGATGGAGCGTCTGTGTGTGCGTGTGCAGCAGCAGGTTTGTGTCCTGAAAGGCTGTGAGGACGGGGAGGACGTCCAGACAGCCAGACAAATCCTCAAAGAGGCCAGGAACTCAAGAGCTGTGAGTGGGGGGTGGCTTTTATTGGGACTCCTGTAGACTTTCACCTCTATACAGCTCACTCAAGAACCAGATAAATCACTCATAATGGTATTTGACCAAAACAGTTATATCTCTATCATTATTCTACTTCAAATAATAGTAAACTCTGGCATGAAGGTAATCCTTCTAAAACTGCTCGGGTCCTTCATTATTTCTGCTGTGTTTTATTTAAATTGAAACTATTTTTCTACTACTTTATTTGAATGCTGGAGTGACCAGTTACTCTGCAGAGTTTGACATCATTTTTTGATGAGTTTATCTTCTAGCAGAAACCATTTTTGCACCAGTTCTTTTCATAGGAATGTTTAAAATCTTCCTGCAGCATCCTAGTCAATGTTTCCCAACACCGTAAATTCCAAAACTAATAAAGTCAACAGAGTTATTTAAACCTGTGATACCTACTGCTATATACTATATTTATATATTATATATAACAAAAGGTGGAGTTCTTGTTTTTCACACATATATACATTTTTCCCCTTTCTCTCAGATAATGGAAGGAAAGGAAAATGGATATTTAATTTGCTCTTTTGTGACAAGGGTTGTTATAAACTGAAAACCTAAAATGAATTCTGTCTTGAATACAGAATACAATAGTAGTACATGTTGTAGTATGCATATCTTGCTTTAAATAAACTAAAGTCAGAGCAACATTTAACGGGACGTGTTCCTTGAATTTAGTAACTGGCCTTTAACAAAGTAATGAATTAGAAGGTAAAATATTATCTTCAATTTTTTAAAATTACATAAAAAAAGATACTTATATAAGCATATGTACATTAAACATATACTTTAGTACCTCATCAATGATATGTACTTAACACCAAAAGGAAAGTACTTTTAGTAAAGGGCTTCTTTACGTTAAAGAGTTTGAACTTCAGTTTGAAGTTGAGCTCCAGCTGCAGCCTGTGGTTTAAGAGACATCATTTCTTATTATAATGGGTTTAGTGAAGTGAATTATAATCAATGATCATCAGAATTAGTCATGTGCTGTTGCTCTATTGATATCTTTATTGAGTAGTACATAAGGAGTCATTAAAAAATTTTAATTCTCTCTTTTGATGAGTCTTTAGTTAAAAAGTCAGATGTAAGTCATCAGGTCAGTGGTTAAGTCATAGAAATGGACAGTTTCTTTTAAATGAAAGACCTTGAAAGCATCCACTAAAAGCAAAAAAACACTGACTATATTTAAGATTTTCACCCAGTAGTTTAGTAGTACACATGTATTACTGTGGGTTTTTTGACTGGATACAGATGAATGTAGAACCTACAGAAGAAGCACAATAAATAGAAGCTGCTGTTGTTGGACCATTACCAGTAAAGCAGACGCACTGCTGAGCCCCACGCTTCAGTTTCTTCTGTCTCCAGTTGAGGTTGAAATTCATGCTGTGCATAAAAGTGTCACTTTTTCCCCTCATTTCAAATAGAAGCATACATGTAGGTGTCATCAGTAATAATCCAGCCCTGCAGTAACACCTGTATGTAAATAATAACATCCTGCTGATCCCTAATCAGTCCTGGAGTCACTCATCAAAGAAACCTTTAGCATTTCTAAGCAGTATACTTTTAAATACTCAACTTGGATTCTTAGCTAAACTATTTAACTAAATGATTTCACGTTCTGATCATTAGCAACAATGGTCAAAAAATTTAGCTTATTAAAATTGATGTGTCCTCTCCAGGAGCCTAATTGAAAGGAGTTGTTGAATAATAGAATTTATGCAACGGAATCAAACATGTAATTAGTTTGAGCATTTAAATTAAAGCTGAGCTCAACCTGTTTTTAATTCTGATGTAATTTTCTCGAGATCATGAGTTAACTTTTCTGTTATTATGATTAAAGAAGCTGAGATATTATCTGAAAAGAAACAAACTTTACTTTCCTGCAAAATGGGGACTTGAGTGTGAGACTTTAAATCGTTAACTTTATTTGGACTTAATACTTGTGACTTGATTTGAATGTATTTGCTTAAGACTCATGACTTAACTTGGAGTCCCAGAAAATATCATGATTGACTTTGACTCACCATCTAAAGACTCTATACCTGACTTGGACTTAAGACATGGAACTCAGTTCTTTGAACAATCTTGATCTCATGTAACAGAAGTGAAGGTAATGTGGTTAATAAGACACAGACAGAGGGGTGAACATGGCTGCTCTCTAGAGCAGTTAGAGGTGAAGCATCCATTTATTTTGTCTTTGCACTAATAAAAGTTCATTTTCTTGTTAAATGAAAATTCTGTACTCAGATTTGTTTTTTTAGGCACAACTTAAAAAGTAATTGCTCAAATCTTTAAAACATTTAGTTATGTTTGTGTATGAAGGGATTTCCCATACAACTCTTCTTCTGCTGCCACTCCTACTGTTTAATGATATTGTTTTTCATCAGCGATGCCTGCTGTTCAAATAGAGAACTGCAGCAGAAATGGTACAAAATAAAATTAAGATTTGAAATCATTTGTGTTTCAAAGTCAAAGTAAATGTATTAACCTAACACACTCATTATCTTGAGAAAATATTTTGAAATAAATTTTCAAGCATGTCCTCTTTTAGCTTGAATAAATTATGTTGCTATGCTAATAATTCCTAGATGCCAAATACAGGAAGTGTAAAACATTTTCATGCATCACCACCGTTATTATTGGCTCCCAATATGATTTTCTCTTATATAATCCATTTGCCTAATCTACACTTGCTGCATCATCAATATGCTGCCTGCACATTAATGTGTTCATAAAAATATGCCTTCAGACTGTAATGAAGCAAATCATGGCCTCACTTTGAGAAACTCCCTAATGAGTTCCCTCTCTTTCTTTTAAAATGCTTTAAGTGTATTTCTCTGATAATGTGCACATTAGCTTGAGCTCGTGGTTAAATGTGCTGCTTGTAATGGAGTTGTGTGTCCTTGTTGAAGAGTTAGATTTAGCTGAATGAGTTGCTTTGTGTCTCCATCAGCTGTACCCGTCTCTGTGCGAGCTGGCCCATGTTTTGTCGGTGGACGGGCCGGTCAAGCAGCGCCTGGACACTCTGGCTGGAGAACTGGCCAAGGCGGCCGACAAGGAACTGCAGGTGGAGCCGGAGGCTGAAACTTTGCTGAATTTGCAGAACTATTCTTTCTCTTTTGTGGTTGTAATTTAAACAGTAGTGAACTAGCTGCATTTAAATTGCCCATTAATGTCGTGTGCATTGCAGGTAGGCTGGCTTCAGAAGAAAAGCATTTAAATTCACAAACATTTAAACTGTCAAGTTTATGTGAAATATTTTTAAAGCATGTATCTTGGGAAGGGAGCTAAAAAAATGAAAAAAATCTAAGCCAACTAATTGTGGTCCAGATAAAGAATTTTATATTCATAATTGTGTGTTTTTTGAGAAATGAACTGTACATAACGTGGGTATGCTTGGTGCACTTTCCGTTCAGGTGGTCGTGGACTCCATGGTGTCTCTGTGCCGTGAGTTGTGTCCCCTGTCCTGCTCAGCTGCAGAGAGACTCAGCCCGCCTCTCTCGTCCATCTCAGACCAAGTTTCCATCCCTCGCACCACCATCCGCAGCGCCCTGATGGAGAGGGCAGCAGAGGACATCAACAGAGCCCTGGAGTAAGGCTCACAGCAGGTCAAAACATTGAAATCAGTAAGAACTGAAGTGACCACGTTGACTAAAGTGACATTTCTTCTGTCTCAGGGAGGTGAAGCTGTCTGTGGTCTCTTATCTGACTAATTCCATAGTGGATCAGATTCTACAGGAGCTCTACACCACCCATAAAACACTGGTACTGGTAATATCCCTTTAATGCATGACTTCTTCTAGAGTGTAGAGGGTGTTTGTAGTAGTTTGAAAACGTTGAGCGCTGTGCTAACGCTTAAAATGTTAACATATCCGTTTACTTTATCAACAGCTGTTTGGTACACATGACTTGTTTGCTGTAAAGACTAGATCATTACACTGTGGGATCATTCATGATAGAGCAAACGCTCCTTGCACTTTGCGTCTTGGTTTACTGATGCATGTAGCATACCTTTATAATGGGTTTTGAGAGGAAAGCTGGGCAGACAAATTTACAAAAATTTTATTTTGTTTGTTTATTCAGCAATTAGGAGTTTATTTGTGGAGAACAAATGGAGATAAGCAAATAACTGAGTTTAAAATATGTAAGGATTCTTAAGGGGGAGCCTTTATTTCTCTCTATTTTGCCCTGTCTGTAAACATACCAATGTACATACCTCTACACCCTCCCAATAAAGTAGATGTACCATTAAAACTGTCACACAGTACTGAGATAGTGTTGCTTTCATGCTGGCATTTCAATGCAGTAAATTTATTTATCAATATCCTTTCAATGACATGTTTTCAATGTCTGAGCTGAAAATGTTTGTAATTGTAACTTCAATCCAAAACCTGCATTTCAAACTACTACCTGTTTTAAGTTCAGCTAAAATGTGTTGCTGAAGAAATCCTAACTGCAACAAGTGTTCATAAGTTGATGCAGCTGATTCAGACGAGTTACAGATTGTTCTAGATGATGCTGAATCTCAACAAGATAAAAACAGCTGCTTAAAGACAAAGTTTAATAACTTTGTAGTGTAGAAGTGCTATTCTAGTAAAGATGTTTCCTTTAAAGATTCATCCCGAGCAGTAAATAAGGTTGATAAATCTCAATAGCTGTAATATTTGAATGTTCCAGTGATGTTTTTACCACATCAGGATGAAAGTTAACGGTGGTTTTTTGAGGAAGAATATTGTGCTTTCACACAACACATAAATTTGATTTCAGCTCGTTAAAGCGGTAATTTGACCCTGCAGGTTTTCCTCTCCATATAATGTAATTGTTTAGAGTGAAGACTGTAGAAAAGCAGAAAGAAAATGAACTTCTGGCAATAGCCCCGCTCTGCTTTGCATTCTTCTGCTGTAATGTCTCGTCCTCCTTTTAGTGTTTTGCTGCAGAGCCATTGTGTCCTCTGTCATGCCTCGATCTGCTTTGAGCATCAAGAAATTGTCTTTAATTCATATTCTTCTCGGGCTTTGCGAGCACTTTTATTAAATTGCCCTTTGCTGTGTCTGTGTACCTCGTCAGTACAAGGACGGACACGCCTCTCCCCAGTGACTGTGTGTAGAGATAATTTTCTAATTGATGTGAGAATTTGTATGTACGTGCTGTTCAGTGTTTTTATGTGTTTGTGTGTGTTGCATCAGCTGCGACAGGTGTCTCAGGCGAAGAGATGGGACGATGTTGGGACAGGCCGACGCACTGTCAGGCAGTCGAGACTAGTGGAGTCTCTGGAGTTCAATGATGAGGATTTTGGTGTCAACCTGGGAATAGTAAGTCATTGAGACATTTGGTGATACAACAGGAAGTCTTAATAACGTCCATCATATATCCAATCATTGTCTTTTATATATTATATCATAGCCTATTATAGTTTCTTACTCACACATAACCTATCAAACACAACTTATGTCAATCAGATTCTTGCACACATACAACCATTCTCATACACATATTCTCATTTACATACACGATCAGAAGTCAGTTTCTATCTCATTACATCTTAAGCCACATCATTCAACCAGGGTAAGGTTAGGGGTTTGACCAGTTTGCATGCTTCACCATGAGTATGAATGCAGGATTGAGCTAGTAGCACTCTCCACATCTTGATGCGGTTCTAGAGTGTTGTACCAGGGTGGGGCCCAGGGTAAGGTAGGGTGTGGTTGTGTGTAAATTAAGGGTGTGTTTTGGCAAGAATCTGGCATTATGATATGCATCATGATACAGAGGCAGCGATACAATATATTGATATATTTATGATTTTAATTGTTGGAAAGCTGTCACAGCTGAATGGAAAAGTTAGCCTCCAGTTGTCCGCTAAGCAGAATCAATTTGCTTTATGTTAAAATAAGCCTTTAATGCTACATCGTCATGGTATCTAGCCACTCACTAAGTTTTAGTGTTACCCGAGGATCTTACTCAGATTTTACAGACTGCATAGCTCCTGTCAGTCTTTACTACATTTCTTTGTTTTGAAACCAAACCATGTCCACGCATTAGCTTTGAAAGTCGCTGTATCCTCTCTGCTTTAATCATCGGATCGCTGTGTGAAGCTAGCGACATTTGCCACTCATCGGTACTATCACGAGCTCTCAATGTTTCGTGGAAGCGGAGGACTGCTGATTATTAATGACTGCAGCCAACAAGCGTTCTGAAGTTGAAATGCAACACAAAAATGAACTACCACTGTTAATTTTGGAATATAATCGTTAATAAGAAATCGATATTGTATTTTAAGAATTTCAATATAATATTGTGACATGAAATATCGCGATATATCAGTGCATCAATTTTTTCATACACCTCTAGTGTACATGCTCTTTGTGTAAACAGCTTGGTGGGGGTGTGCTAGAGCACTTTATAGACAGATTATCAAAGATAACCCATTTTGGTTAGTACGCTATCATGATCGGTTTAACTCAAAAAGAGATTTTCCATATCTGCTGTGATCCATCCACACGCTAATGTGTTGCAGAGCGCACATGCTCCTAGTCTAGAGTAAAGAAGACCTAAGCTTGTTGATACACTAAATTACTATAAAAATTTCTGATACAATTTCTAGTTTCAGTGTAATATCTTATTATTTGTGGGAATTGGATAAAGCAAACAAGACGGCAACATTTTAAAATGTGTCTCCTCTGTGCCCTATGTCTTCCCTGACTAAAGGACACGATGGCTATCAAGAAGCGGAGCTCCAGAACTCGTAGAATCCGTCCCGTCTCCACCAGACTGAGTGAGTTTTCTGCTTCAACTCAGACCTTGTATAGGACATAGATTGCATTTCTTCTACATGAATGATGTGTGTGCCACACAATGATGAAACAAGGAATCTTGTTTAATATTTCATCAAACTGAAACTATTCTGTACTGATACCAATGTTTAATTTAGAAGTTTTTCTTTTAAAGAAAATGAATAATTCCTTGTCAGAAATCCTATGACAAGCTAAAAACAGACAAAGTTGTTACTTTTTCATGCATATTAGATGGACAGCATTAGTAATTTATTTTTTTAGATAATTCTAAGTGATGTGAGAATTCCCTGAAGTGGACTGAGCCTAGCGGGTTAATCCGCTGCAGGTCGGATGAGACCAGATAATGAGATTTTTGTCACAACTGGTTTCTGTCCTAAAGGTTTGGGTGATGAGCCCAGTCCCTCCCCTACACCATCTGCTCCCTCCCACTCCATCTCTCTTACTCACTCTGCATCATGGGAATGCCTTTCCACTCTGCCCACCAATGGCTCACCTTTACGTCACGTGACCCACGTCAGGCCACGCCCACCTCGGCGACACCGAGCCGTGCACCTTCCCTCTGAATCTGTGAGTAGATGCCAGAACATCCCTCCAGTTTCATGTCTTTTTATGTTTTGTGTTTTTTTTATTATTATTCATATTTATTGAACTTTTTATTACTTTAATTATCAGTTTAAAAACTGGCCCACTATTGAACTCCTCCCACATCTTGAAGGCGATGGAGGTTAGACTGGAAACCTGATGTGTTTAGTTTTCAGGAATATTTTTTTCTTCTCTTTGTTGCTTTGTGTTGTAACTTCAGTTATTCATCTGGTGTTTGTTGCCCGAGGCACTTTCCAAAAATAAGTTTCCTTTAAAGTAAGAAGCTGCCACATGTGTCTCTGTGATTCAAATGTTAATAGCGAACAGCCATCTCCCAGGGGCATCAACAAACTGAGCAGCTTGTTTGTTTACAGCCTTTTTTAAAAGCCTTTTTTTCCCAAATGGATGCAAATGTAGTTAAAGCAGCGTGTTAAAAAGAGGAGAGTAACAAACGGACGTCTGTGCATGTGGATTGGACTTTGCCAGTCAGCCGCATGAAAAGATAATACGTTTTGTCAGCCTTTCAGCTCTTTGTAGACATAGCAAATTGATCATTGTCGATTGTGTTTCCGTGTGTGTGTGTGTGTGTGTATGTGTGTGTGTGTGTGTGTGTGTGTGTGTGTGTGTGTGTGTGTGTGTGTGTGTGTGTGTGTGTGTGTGTGTGTGTGTGT
>SSNR01000008.1:5212150-5284601 GCA_006937965.1 Callopanchax toddi | reverse complement strand
ATCCATCCATCTACCCAACCCTCCATCCATCCATCCATCCACCCAACCCTCCATCCATCCATCCATCCATCCATCCATCCATCCATCCATCCATCCATCCATCCATCCATCCATCCATCCATCCATCCATCCATCCATCCATCCATCCATCCATCCATCCATCCATTCATCCATCCATCCATCCATAATCAAGCTGTGGAGGTAACAAGTCCAGAAGGTCCTCTCCCCATTGACGCTCTCCAGTTCCTCCTGGATATTCCAAGTCATTTCCAGGTCGGGGAGGATAGACTGTCCAATCCTTCTAGAGTTCTGGGTCTGCCTCAGTGTCTCCTCCCACTGGCCAGTGCCTGGAAAACTTTCCTGCCGAGCCAGCCAGGAGACAACCTAATCAGATTCCTGAACCACCTCAGCTTACCTCTTTTGGTGTAGTGAAGCAGCAGTTCTGCTCTGAGCTCTCATTGGATGAAGAAGCTCCTTACTTTTTCTGCAGGGCTGAGTTCAGTCACTCTACAGAGGAAGCTTATTTCAGCTGCTTTTATCTGGGATCTTGTTCTTTTGATTATGATCCAAATAAGCTTATTTGAGCTTTGGAATGTAGATTAACAAGTAAACCAAAGTTTTCCTTTCAACGCGGCTCTTTTTACACACTGACAGACCAAAACAATGCTCTCATTGCTAAAGACAAACCCTGATTCATTGCTTCATCCTATCATCACTCCTGAGCAAGATCCTTAAACTCCTCTGCTAGAAGCAGAGACTCCAGATATAAACCTAAAACAGACGAACTACTTCAGATGAGCGAGTTGATTAGTGTGGTTTTTAGGATATCGATCTTCAATCTCTGTTTACAAATGTATAAGCACAGTTTTATTAAACGTTGTCAGTTTTGATAAACCCGACAGATGACGTCACCTGACTAGCTCTACAGATCACTTCAGTATGTTGTAGCATTAGATGGACGCATGAAAATGACTGCTAACACATTAGCTTAGCATAGATTACTTTCTTACAATGTGAACTGTTAGTTTTGTCCTATATTTTTAGGAGAGTTTGTTCTCAAATTGTCACATGATAAATGTAAAAATAGAAGGTTTTTGCACCATAGTGATAAAGTATAAACTTAATTTTGAAAAACAGCAGTACCATATTGCTCCAGCTAAATTAAACTGCTAAATCAGTTCATAATTTTCACAAAAAAACTCCCCTTTTTCTTGCTGTTTTTAAGTGAAAAATTAAAGAATGATGAAAGTACCAGCATTAGTCAGTGTGTAAACCTGCAGCAGGTTCATGTTCCAGATCTCCATCAGGACTCATCATTTGTTTATGCCGTTTGGTTCAGCCGCTGGGATGCAGAAACTAACAGACAATGCTGTAACTGCACATGAATTGGGTCTTTTTTTCCACTTCAAAGACTCTGAAAGCAGTCTTCAGTTTTTGATTTTTTGTTTCTGAGCCTACCAGACATTTATTGGCTGATTATAAAAAATTCAAGCACCTCTGTAGGTGTGTGCTTCTCAGCTGCAGTCAGCATCTGCTCTGCAATGCCCCTCTGGCCATTACTCACTCACACTCTGGTAACTAAAACATCACATTGACTTTACGCTCAAAGCCTGTCCAGTAATGAAGCCTTTAAACAAAAAGTCAAGATCACAGATCACAGCAAGGAACATAGGTGCCCATGCATCAACAAAATCTCAACATCCTTTTGAAATAAAACAAGCTAAAACAAAACGTCTAAGTTTTGATTTATAAACCATGTAAGGAAGTGTATAAAGAGATTAAAATGCAGGGTTGGTCATATAAGACACACTTTTTGTGACTCATTTAGGCTCTGAATGATGTTTCTATTATGACATACAGTATGTTTCAACTATAGAGCACGGGTCTTCTCTCTCAATTTGACCAAATCTCATTGTTATGTCTGAGGAAATTGTTTGTTTTTTTGCAGGGTTTTTATGCTAAAGGATTTATGCTACTAAAGTCATAGCACACTATCCCTGATAGAGCCACATGTTTTGATGTGTTTTGCCAAAAATCTGATCAGAAACAGAAGATTAACCAGTGAACAGCAATAAAGGGATTCAACGTTTATTCCCTGGCACCATTAATAAACTTATATTCAGCATATGGTCAGTGATATGAATTAGTCTTTTACTGCAGTATGATAAATGTAATTACCTATGTCCATGCATCTTCACATTCAAACTATTTTTATGTGCTTGCTTTTTTGGGAGGGTTTAATGTGTTCATAGCTGAACTGCTCTCTATATACACTGAATTTTATGGAAATGATAAATAACCTCTTAAGGTTGTTCAGCTTCATGACAGTGTACGGGTTTCTGCTATTTTCTCTCAAAAATACTGAACCACATGTGGCCAAATGGTCATAATATAAAAGACTCTCCTGTTACTACTTGATGATGAAACTGTAACATCATGTACTTTTATTCCTCTTCTCTCTTTTTTCAGTCAGTTATCATCCCTCCATCAGGCCCAGTCACTGAGGAGGAAGAAAAGACGCAGCGTGCTGTCAATATTCTCTGGCTTCCGCAAGAATCGCAACTCTACTTTCTCTGTTCAGGACTCCGAGTAAGTGACTGTAACAGAGGAGGGAGACTAAAGTGCACAGAATAAGAAGGCTGGTAAACAAATCCAGCAGGGGGCATTTACATTTACGTCACTTCATGCTCATAAATGTTTTAAAGGAGGAGAACATTTCCTCTTCAGCTGTTTTTTTTTTCTTCTTTGTTTGAATATTATGGCACGTTGTGCCATAATATTACAGTTCTCTGTTACAGTTTTACATACTGTGAAAAAGTATTTGCACTCTTACAACTTTTTTTAGTTTTTGCTTTTTTTGTCACTTATATATTTCAGATCAGCACAAACTAGCAAATTAGTCTAAATGCAGGAAAAAATTGCTATTTTTAAAGAATCTAGCCAAGCAACATTTGCTTACCCCATTGGCAGATTTTTTTTTTTGCTCAAATCTAAAAAATGTGACCATATTTAAGAAGATTTGGCTTATTTCAAGTAGGGCTGGATAAATATGATTTTTTTTTTCAGACAAAAATAAGTTAAAATGTCTACAAACAAGACTTTTTTTTACTTTCTTAGAAATCATTTTTTGCAGTGTAATGTGTTGCTCATTGAGATCTTCATGTTGTCAGACAGGCTCTGTCTTTGTCTCTGTCTCTGTCTGAAGGGATTTTTTAATTCTCTGGTTATACTCTAGTTATTTTTGTCAGATATTGAATTAATTTGTTGATCTGAAACATTTAAATGAGACTAAAAGCAAAAAACAAACCTGTAAGTAGGCAAATACTGTTACTGCAAGATACTATCGACGTCTGTGGTGGAAAACTTTGGCAGTTAGTTACAGAGATGAGAGAAAAACATCAATCAGCTGGCAGATTTTTATAAACTTGATGGTTAAACTCTATAATTTATCAAAACAAAGGAACTCAGTGAGAGCTGCAGTTTGTGTTCCTGCTCACAGATGTGCATACAAAAACAGTGATGTTGACAACCCTGCTGTTGGTGCAGGAAAAAACACATCATATGGAGATGAAGTTTTACAGCAGTCAGAAGGAGGACAAAAGAGCAGCTGGCTTATCGGACACATTTATCTCTGAAAAAACAGCTGGTTAAGTTTTATAGCATTCCACCTGCAGATTGAGGCTAAGCTGTTAATGAGATCATGTGGTTATAGCCCTTATTTTTTCAGTTTTTATGTTCTGTATTTTACTGTAACAAAAACACACTTCATACTGTGCTGCTCATGGAGGACTTCATTGAAGTAACTTAAACTAGTCCACAACGTTGATGGCAGTTGAGATCAATGTTTGAATCAAACTGAGGTCTGGTTAGATCACACATCACTTCCTGTTCCAGTCAATCGCCTTCCCCATCCGGCAGGTAAAAACTCACCTCCTGTCATTTTTCTGTCTGCTCCAGCGGAGCCTCAGAGAACGTCTACTCGATGATTCAGCACCCTAAGGACATCGGGAGGCCGGAGAGTGCAGGTCCTGGGGCGAACGGGGCCATGCCTTCACCTCGGCCCACTCAGGGAGTTCCTGTCCATGGGATGAGGGCTGCCAGTCCCCCCTGTCTCATCCAAAGACAGGTACAGAGTGATGGAATGTCACAACCACTGAATATTTCTGAAAACAAGCCAGTTGTGAAATTAATAGATCCATCCACCTAGGGTCTACAACATTTCATAAACTGAACTGAGAATCTATGAGAACGAACGTGTTTTTAATTTTAAACCCCTTCTTTAAACCACTCTCCACTATTCTGCTGTCAGTCTGTCAGCAGCAGTAACAGCTGCATTGTCACTGTACACCATAAAAAAGCTGCAGGAATTAGCATTTTTCAGAGTTTTTAAAACTATAACATAGTCGGAGGGGGGGGGATGTTTTCAAATAAATTCTAATTTCTTAAGTCTTACAGTCTGTTTCATTGTCACAGTTTCAAATTATGAGCTGCCAGTTCCAGGAGTCCCATGTGACGACAGAGCAGAGCGGCATGCTGTGCCCACCACCTGCTATTCTCAGCCTTTTTATGTCTTGGATTTGTGGAGCTTGTTTGAAACTTAGACTTGAAGGTCTATTTTAAATCTGTTCTCACACACACACACACACACACACACACACACACACACACACACACACACACACACACACATGCTCAGAACCAAATGGGCTCTGCTGACTCAAAGTCATTAAGGACATCCCTTGCAAAATGGGAGAATCGTAACAATAATGTTGGTATATTTGAATTTATGAAAGGTGTATATTATAAGTATTGGCTACTAACACAAAACTAGGGTTATATACTTCGGCACTCATCACAAAGACATCTATTTAATTAGGTTGAAGCTGTGCGTTGATGTCTCCGGTCCTGTTCCAGTCCACAGATCTGGTCAGCATGGTCTACAGCTGCATCGGGGCAGAAATCGAGGACTCTGATAGCAGCAGCACCTGTGACATCAAAGAGTCAGAGCACAACACCGATGGATCAAACACCATCTCAGATGCCCCAACAGACTCCCGGAGTAACGGCCATGTGGCGTCCTCCAAACAACAGACGGACAGACAGATGGAGACGGCACGGCAGGAGAGGATCGTCCCCCTGACGGACTCACGGACAGAGACGGCGGAGGACGTGCAGGGTGCTGGCAGCTTGGGCCACTGTGGACTCAGACCAGAGCCACCTCCGCAGAGCGCCAAGCCTAGTGTGGCTGTGATGAGACAGAGACACCTGCAGGACAGTATAGGTATTACAACTCTTATCTACATCCCCATCATAGGAAGAAAAATCATTTTGTAGGATAATTTATGATAGAATAACTTCTCTGCTGAGCCTCCTGTCTATACTTTATTAAAACAAATAATAAAGTAATTGTTATTCACAAAGTGATGGCTAATAGTTGTTTTATAGCATCATCCAAAAAGTTTTAAATCGACTCAAAAGTCATTAAAAGCTGTGAGACTGAGAGAAAATGACAGAACTAAGAGATGGGATTGGATTGGACCCAAAGTTCTGCTGCTCCAGCTGCTGGGGTTTTAACAGAGTCATTATTAAGAACTACTGTTAGTTTTATGTCTGGACTTTTTAATGAGCCTCGGTAGTCATTTAGAGTGTCGTCAGACTCAGTGAAGGAATCTGCAGCAGCCAGATGCCAGAACGCGTTTTGGTCAAACTGAATATTTAAATCAACAGATTGAGTTTGCGGCCTATAATAAAGGCCTAGTATTTAAACAGACACATTATTGATGCCTTTTGCCCTTCAGTAGCTTCAGATTCTACACCTTTAGGTTTATATTTATCATTTGTGTTGTGAATGACTTTGATACAACAACAAACTTTAGCTCAATATCTATTAGATTTACTGAGGTTTAGTTGTGTTTGTTAATGTTGATTAGCTGTGGTGGTCAAGTTGATTCTATTGGATGTAACTCTAATTGGACAGATACTTATTAATGATCATTTACATGTAAATATGTCAGATTATAGCCAGATGGGTATTTACCATCTCTAGTCTGACTGGCAGGTTTGTGTCAAACATATAAACAACATCAAAATAAGAGCGATAAATATAGACACAATAAAACATTAGACTTTATAAAAGATCATAAAACATAAAGACATTAAAAATAAACATAGTTGTTCTGATGGTCCCCCCCCCCCAAAAAAAAAAGCAATTTAACTTTTAAAAACTTTCTGAGAGACTATTTAAAATTCATCCTTTTTTTTGTAAAAGCTTCGCCTCGCCTTCCTCCGCTTATCCAGGTCCGGGTCGCGTGGCAGCATCCCAAGTAGGACATCTCAGGCCACCCTCCCCCCCAGCCAGGTCCACCAGCTCCTCAGCTGGGACTCCCAGGCGTTCCCAGGCCAACCTGGAGGTGTATTTCCTCCAGCGTATCCTGGGTCGACCCGGGGGCCTCCTGCCGGCAGGACATGCCCAAAACACCTCCTGAGGGAGGCGTCCAGGAGGCATCCTGACCAGATGCCTGAACCACCTCAACTGGCTCCTCTCGACATGAAGGAGCAGTGGCTCTACTCCAAGTCCCTCCCGGATGTCCGAGCTCCTCACCCTATTCCTAAGGCTGAGCCCGGCCACCCTGCGGAGGAAACTCATTTCAGCCGCTTGTATCCGCGATCTCGTTCTTTCGGTCATTACCCAAAGCTCATGACCATAGGTGAGGATTGGGACGTAGATCGACCGGTAAATTGAGAGACTTGCTTTCTGGCTCAGCTCCTTCTTCACCACAACCGATCGGTTCAGTGTCTGCACCACTGCAGACGCTGCCCCAATCCGCCTGTTGTGTAAAAGCATCTGATAAATATGTAATATTTAATATAAATGCCAGTTTACAACACAAGTCATCTCAAAGTGCCAAACAAAATGGAAATTCTGAAGCTGAGTCTTAAAGTAGACATGGTTTCTGCCTCATGGATGGAAACTAGAAGCTGCTTCCACCAGCTGGATCAGCTGGATGCTGTAAGAGAATGTTTAGAGCATCCTGATCATAGAGAATTATAGTAATCAAGTCTGAAAGTAATGGATGCATGGACTAGTTTCTCTGCATCACAAATTACACAGGTGGAATAAGTAACTAGTAACATGTTTCATATGAGAGTTAAATTAGAGGAAAGTTCAGCATTATAAAAAGCAGCACTTCTGTTAATATTTATAGTTTGTTGTTTATTTTGTACTTTTTCACTCAATCTCCTTTAGCCAGGGCCTCTATTTCCAAATGCACATAAAATGTGTTCCCTTGCTCTTTGTCAGCACCCCTGCTTTAGGGCTTTCACTTTAAAATTCAGACCAAAGTCTTGATTTATCATTGAGTCGATGTGTTCACTGTGTTGTTGTTACCAGAAGAGACAGGGAGGCCGGAGGGAGAAGACCTGAGTGAAAAAATGCAAGAAGAAAAGCAAAGAGGGCGAGGACCAGAGGGGCAGCGTCCTCTTATTCCCAAAAAGGTGTGTGTATTATAAAATGGGAGAAGAAAACACATCTGGCTGCTACTTTTTAGAGCCGCAGGCAGCAAAACATGACATAACTACATACTGTGTTCCTTCATTAGCCCAGCATAGACCTCCAGAGAGACAAGACCTCTCCAGAAAAAAGCAAGACTTCACCTAAAATCACTTCAGCCAGTCTGGAAATCGAGCAAAGCAGCAACCAGAGTTCACCTCCTATTGCTGAGGACAATGGGACCAATGGGGCGAGGAGCCCGTCGGCACCTGTACAGCCTGATCCCGAGGCAGCAGATCCTGTCATCAGTCATGGTACGACATTAATGTCATACGAAGGTCTCTGTACCTTCCTGATTTAGCAGAGTTTCACTTTCTTCCGATGTAATTTCTGTCCTTTCTACCTATTAAAGCTAAAACCAAGATTATACTAATGGTGATAAATCACTAAACATTCCAGAAGACATAAGAGCAGAACAAGAATACTAATGATTATGATCATCCCATCAGGTGAGGACGGAGGACGTAATGGATATCCAGCTTCTCTTCACACCAGGAAGTCCAACTCATTTGACATAGGTACTGTTTGTTTCTGCACCATCCTGCTGTTTGTAAGGTTTAAGGTACACGACATGCATGCAGTCAAACGTCACACGTAAATATAAACTCATATCTAACGTTTGTTTTCTCTTAACTCATCATTTGATATTTTTATCAAATGAAATCTGCACAAGTTTATTTTGATGTGCTCCCACGCCTGTAGCACCATGTTACGGCCTAAACCCCTTTTAGGTTCCCACACCCCACCATGTGTGTGTGTGTGTGTGTGAGTGTGTGTGTCTCATGCCATTTCCCCTCAGGCATGGAACAAGACACCCCCTACGATCTGGAGAGGTCCTCAGATCGCAGCTTCCCTGTGAAAAAAACATGCTTTCCCCAGTACAGAAACCGATCTTTGGACTACCCATCTGGCACCGGGTGTATGTATCTGTTTCACTTCCTCCTGATATGTGTGGTATGACAACAACAAGACCCCAAAAGTCTGTAGAAGCATTAATGTTTGTTGAGCTCGTCCTAAATTTGACATTTAAGCCTTCATGGATGAGTCATACCTTACATATTGATTGTGTGCATGTGCTGCTATTTAATACATGACTGATTAAAGAGAAACATCATGTAAAGGCTTTAGTTGGCTCTTTATTGAGTCCCATCACCTCCAGCAGCTGGATTAATTGCTTTGGATGAAGGTTCAGTTTGTAGAGAACTTTATTATTTTTCCAAATTAGCACCTTTCATCCTTCATGATTGTTGCTAATTGGGTTTTTTCAGCACCATTACTGTGACATTTGTCAACAAAGTTTAGCTGATTCACAATCACTTTCTACTATACTACTACTATAAGCAGTTTGGCACTAGAGAGCTAAACCCTGGAGTGGTGGAACGCTAATGACTCGGCAAAATCAAGTCATTAGCGTTACGTGTTGTGAACTGTGAAAATCTGCTGCAGGGAATTTTAACAAACAGTGGTAAGGAAGTTAATTATATAGAAACATGAGGCTGGAGGACTTTTTCTGACCTGTTTAGTTGAATTTAAGTGAAAATACACATCAGACTTTCAATTGATGGCTTTTTAACTAGTTTTTAGAAAGCTGGGTTGCAATTTTAAACTTAATTTAATTTAAAACTAGATTCAGCTTAGCATTTGTATTGATGAATTGATGGTGAATCACCTCCTGGTTTAACTCTATGTTTAACGTCAATCTGTACTTGGACTGATGTCCCAATGAAGGTTCTTTGTTCCTCAATAACAATCCATGTAAATAAGGGTGAACCCTTGACTTTTGCAAGCTTTTACAGACACCAGTTGTATCATATCTATTGCACATATTTTTAAGTTTTTAAGAGCTCTATCTTTTTACAAGATTTGCCTCAAAAAGCTGCTGTATTGAATCTTATACAGTTTATCTGCACTCTAGTGGACAATCTAAGTACTGACGTTGGCAAGTACCATCTTTATTTAGTTTTTGTATTGTTGCATTATTATATCATTACACAATAAATGTAATAAAAAATAAATACTTTCTATATTAGCATTACCCAACAAATGTTTCAGATTGTAAAAATCTGATTGTTTTTGGATTATTATTTCATGCTTCAGCCACTAAAGGGTTAAAAAAGTTTTAAAAAGTTAAAGTACGGACATTTTATGAAATAAACAGCAAAATGTCATAAATTTGCATGTTCCATGTGTTTGAGTAAGTGCCCTTTAAAGGGTTAGACTTCTGCAGATAGGAGTCTCATTCTGATACTTACATCATCTTTTTTCCATCACAGACTTTCAGACAACACATCCCATAAATATATTAGCTATTAGAAGAATCAGTGAGATTCTGAGCAGTGGTTCAAAATTATCATAACATAGTAGATTTTTGTTGAAAAAGGATCTGTGAATCTATCAGAAACATAAAAAGGCTTTCATATGAAAAGCATCCAGTTCCCTGGATGTTTGGTTAATCATGTTCTAGATTCTTAACACATTTCCCTCCATTCTCAGCAGCAATAGGAGTCACTCTTTCCTAGATATATTTTGCTGTATCGAGTTTTATTAGTTGTTTCCCACAGGTCTGCATTTTAGTAAATGTTTGTGGAAATTTGTGGTCCAATTTACCAATAAATCAATAGACACTTTTGTACTGTACTTTGACCTTTTTGATTTGAAGAAGATTTTGATTTATCTGCATTATTTTGGGCCCAAACTGGGGACCTGCTGCTGTGGAGGATCACAGTGCAGGGAGATGTTTGAAGTTTGTCACATAATTGCTGCAAACAGCTGTTTTAAGATCACTAGTTCATTTTAAACACAGTTCTAACAACAGTTGTTGCATGTGAACAGATTTGAAAACACATGAATTCAGCATGTTTTTCCACATGTGAGTCCATGTGGAAAAAGTGACCACATGGAATCACGTGGAAATGTTTCAGAATCACATGTTTTACATGATAATGTGACCTGACCTGCTGTAACTTTATAACACAAAACTGCAGGAACTGCAGGACAGTTAGCTCATATTATGCTTATATAATTTCATCATAAAGTGGAGTTGTTTTTCTGTAATTAGGCAGAGTAAAAGGTGTGGTATTACAGCACAGCTGAGCTGATGTTAAACTGTCAATAAAATATTAAAAGTATCTGACAAGGTACAATGGCTCATAAATGATGAGTCATTAAAATTGTCAGATTATTAATATCAGATTGACTATAAATAGGATTTTTGAGTATCAGGGAGTCAAAACTTATTAATAATTTGACACAGAGGCAAAATAGAGTTTTATATAAAAAAAATCTATTTATTCCTATATTTCCCTAACTAATTTATTTACAAAATGAAACAAACAAAACATTAATAAACATTTATCAGAATGATTAAAGATGTTATAAAAGGGTCTAGTTAAGTTTCTTAAAGGAAAGTGAAGTTGAGTAATGATAAAATTAAGCTGGCTGAGTTGATTTTAGTAATTACTGATAATTGAGCAGTTGTGATTGGCAGTCTGACACCAGATTTAGTCGAAGGTTGTGCTGTACCACCAGGCAGTGACTTCTGATTGGATTCAGATGGCTAGGGGATAAGGTTGTCACGGTGTGAAAATGTACCTTCACGGTTATTGTGACCAAAATTATCACGATTTTTGGTATTATCACGATATATTTTTTAAGAGTGTTGAATATGTTCAACTAGACAACTAAATAAACCCTCTATATCAGGAAAATATTGTCCTCGGCTTGTGTCCTTCCAGTGAGCTTTTCAGATTTGGAGAAATCAGGCAGTAATCATTGTTAAATTCATGATAATTCATAATCAACAATAAGAAATAGGAGCTCTGTGAAAAACACCTGGCCTGCAAACAAAAAACAAAAAGGAATATTTAAACACAAGCGAGGTCAGAATACACACATTGCTAATGTTCGTTTTAAGAGGAAAAAGTTTAGAAAAAACTGTTGTGCATTCAACAAAACAAAAAGGCTTAAATGACAAAAGCAGCTTAAAGGAGGGCTATCTAAGTCTACTGTTAATAGTGGATTTAATGACAGAAAACTCAGGAAGACTGCAATGAAACACCTCCGAAAGTCAGGCCACCTCTGGAACACAGTCCTTTGAGCTGCTTAAATTAAAATCAATCTTTTGACAGATTTACAGGAAGAAGGAGATCAGAGAAAACAGACCAGGTAACGAACACCAAACACACTGAACAAAGTAGTGTGGTGCAACGACATGAATGGCTTCCAGTGACACAGAGTGGCATGTTTATTGACCAGGAAGCTGGATGAAATCTGAAGAGTAAGTCTGTTTTTATTAATGAAGAAAAAAGATGATCAAAAGTTATTCACAGAGGTTTGGTTAGTACTTCAAAATCAAATGTGAATACACTAAACCAGGCATGTCCAGAGTGTGGCCCGGGGGCCACTTGCAGCCCTCTGAGTGATTTTCTGCAGCTTCAACTGCATTTTCAGAATGGTATCATTTAGTTCTTTTTTTTTTAAATAGACGTTTTAAAATGTAAAAGATTCAGTCCAGTCCAAATGATTAGTCTTTTATTACCCAGGTTTTTTATTTAATTTCTTGGTAAATAGCTCCACACTCACTCACTTTTCCTAAAAAGCAGCCTTGTGAGCTTCATTCATCAAACCTGAATGAATCCAGCAGCGTTACTGAAGAAAAAGTGACCCTGATCATGTTTTTGTTGCTGATAATGGACTAGAATTGACTTTCAAGAATCTAGAAAATTATTTACCAATCAAATCCAGCCAGTTTGATGATTTTTCTTTACTAAGGCAGAACTACAAGACCTCTATTTTCTGAACGGTACAAAAAGAACAACAAACAAACCATCTTTGCCTTGTTTAAAATAAAAAATACATTTTTTGTGGCCTGCTAGGACTTTCAATCTGGAGATGTTAGCCCCCATCTTGAAAAGTTTGGACCGCCCCTGCACTGAACCAATTCATTGCCTGTAACCTGTTATGTATTTATATTGATTGCACTTTTTATTTTGTGTGGAGACACAATTTGTATTAACACTATAATTTATTGAGTACAGCTCACATTACACTTTCTGCTGCAGGTTACGAAGGTGGTAGCAGAGACGCATTATGACATCACTTGAAGACGGAGAGGAGGCTGCTGGGAAACAGAGACTGGACCATGGAGAACTGGACTGAGACGAGCTTTTAAAAACTGTGTGGACTCAAATGAAAATGATTCAGCTGGAGTTTATTTTACTTATAACTCATTTCTTGCTGAAAATGCATGTACTGTGTACCTTCTTTTTCTTTTCTGCTTGCACTAATTATGGATTTCTCTTGCATAAAGGGAAGTTTTCTTAAAACATACACTAGTTTTGTCTTTCCAGTATGCTTATGAACTGTTGTTTTACACATTTGTGAAGATCTGTTCAATTTCAGCTGTCTTTTCACCCCTTTCCCATCTTTTACTGACAATCTGTGACTACTTAAAGTAAGTTTTTACTGTATTTATTCTGAGATGTAGATAATGAGTATAAAACTGCACTAACCATTGTGGTAAAAGCTACTAGTTAACAATCACGTTTTTATTTGTGATAATATATCATTTGATATCTGTGCTTGTGAGTATGTTGTTGGTGTATGCTGACTGAGAAACCTGTTACCATGGACTTAGCTCTCCATCTCTTCAAGAGTATTTCCATCAGCCAGTGGTTTGTTTTAATCTGATTTTAAAGCCTGAAAATGAGTATATTTTCTAAAGATGCTTCTATGAATCAGAATAAATAAAAGTAACTTAACAGAAAGAGGTGTCATGTTTATTTACCATTATTCTGTGATTTACCATTTGAGCAAGATTCATTTCTAAAAAGATCAACTTGGATTAAGGTTCTATATTATGCAAAATTCACTTTCTTATGCTCTTGTAACAGTCATATCAGTCCTAACAACTGTGTTTGAGACCCAAAAGTGAGAAAATATTTTCACCGTTTTCACTTTTTTATCCTAGTTTTTGGTAAATGTGTTTTGAGCTAATGCTAATACAGGTGGTTTAAAAATATTCCCCCTGCTGATGTCAAGAAGGGAAAAGACCACTCCTCTCTAGAGGACAGAGCCAATCACAAGCACCTTTGGCTACCTGAGCCCACCCACACCCATTAAAAACCACGGGAGCGCTCATCCTCACAAACGTTAGCAAACAGCGAAGCTACGAGCAAAACACGGCAGCTGCTACGTAGATGGTTGATCAACGAGCACAAAAGTATATTTTTACTCCCTTCATCTGAGACCCTGAAGACCCACCAACGTCTCGCCAACACAAGGAGAAGAGAGATGGGCGGGGCTTAGAGAAGCTCTGCTCCCCAACTGCCCCGCCCATTTGAAAGGAAAGTTGGATCAGGAGGTTCAGGAGGTTGGATGACGGGGTGAAAGAACAACAGCTGCACTTAGGTAAGTAGGGACCTCCGGTTGCATGGCAAACGCTCTACATACAAAGGATCAGAATTTAAAAAGCAAAAATTTATATTTTTATAAAATAAAAATATTTAAAATGTCCTAAATCTCCACAATAATACATCTAATGTTAGACATTTATAATTTACATTTATGTTGTATATGTAGATCTAAATTTACGACTTAAGTTGTAAGTTTTCCACTTTATCTTCTTTTGTTGCTGGTTTACGCATCACCCAATGGTTTCATGTATTTATTATTCATTTATAAAAATGCAAAATAACTACGGTAATAACTTAAAAACATGGGACAACTGTAATGGCTTGTAACATTGACCTTGTCCTTTACAGTGATGTGACAAGGTATTCCCCCAATTCAGGTCAACAAACTTTTTATAGAATTAAGAAATCATTTCTACTGAACCTGTCTCACAAAATGAAGTAGGCTACACGATCTCAAAAACCAATGCATCCTACTCAGGCTCTAAAGAAATTCAAAAACAAGAGACCATCTCACCAAAATACCGTTTTATGATCCCCTAGATTGTTGTGAAAGTATTCTGTGGATTTCATCAAAAGTAAAAGTACCAACAGTTGACAACTTGACATTTAGGGTGAGATCGTGTGTACTGCTTACTGTAGTTGCACCTTTTCAATGCATTGCTCTGCTTTTTTGCAGCAGGTGGCAGCAGAGACTGCTCTCTGAAACTCACCAACTCACATTGCAAGTGACATGTTGCAGCCAAGTCAGGATGATGCACCATCATTCTGACTGTTATGAATCCAGTCAGCAGATAATGTTGATGGAGGTAGATGCTACCTGATAGTACATATAAGAGTGGATTCTACAGATTGGAAGAGATTTGATTGACACCTAAAACATGCTAGCATGTGACTAGCAGATGAATGCCTGCTCTCCCTCTCCGTGTCAGTGAGCTCAGCCACAGACGCTTCATCATCTCTTTCCAGACAATGACGAGCCTGTTTGTCTCGTGACAATGAGAAGCTTTTAATTCCCTCCATGCAGTCACCTGATCTCCCTCCCTGCCAGGACAGATCGCAGCCTAGAGTGTAGAGCTCATATCTTTTTGCTCTGTCAAATCCCTCTTTGTCTTTCCCCACACCCATATGCTCCACACACACACACACACACACACACACACACACACACACACACACACACACACACACACACACACACACACACACACACACACACACACACACACACACACACACACCATATGATCAGATGAATGTTTAAATAAAACTTACACAACCCATGCATGCATTAACACAAAGCTGTGTGTGTGTGTGTGTGTGTGTGTGCGCGCGCGCGCATGTGTGTGTGTTCTAATTCATTCATCTTCATGTGCATCAGAAGGTGTGAGAATTTCACTCACTTATCTGTATTTCTGTCACCTCTGTGTGTGTAGAGAAGTGTGTGTTGCAGGCTCCAGCGAATGCAGCAGCAAGCCACATGACTCTCAGGCCAGTAATGAGTTTATACAAGCCTGTGTGCACCAGCTGAGCAGCACAAAACCAGGTAGCACACACTGCTGTGTCGAGAAAGGCTTTTGGGTCTCGTCTGTGTAACATAACACCTGACAAAAGGCTTCAGCTTAGCATCTGAGCCTAAATGTTGCCTTTGGAGTGGGGTCCTGTCATAATAAACAGCACATTGTGTGAATAATCCTCTTAGAAACACCTAAGCAATGGTTCAGCAATGGGCAGCTTTTATGAAACCTCAGAACTAAATCAGCTACAATAACTTTAGGAGAAGGAAAGGATTTGGAATGTTCTGTTTAGTCAAATTAATTCACGAAACCTTCAGATTATTACAGAATAAATCTTTGGGATTAAAAATGAAGCTCAGCAGCCTGACCTTAATCCCTCTTTAAAGTTTGTTCACCTTAAAAATCCCTGTTATTTAGGTTTGAAGATGAACTTCTTTTAAAAATAACAATAACGTTAGACATACCCACTTATTTAAATACATCTATTATATTTCTTATAGCTGGGAACATCAAAACAGTCAACAAATATAAAAGTCAGTCAGATAATTGGAACTGAGAAGAATTGCATGGCTATTTGACTGAAACTGGACCGATGTAGTTACCGACTGTATTGACTTTTTTATTTGATGTCCCACAGCCTCAACCAGGTTCAGTCCAAATAATTCAAAACACTACGAGTGTAACAGATTTATAACATGCTGCCAGTTCTAAAAATAAAATAAAAATGTGTAAAATGCAGAAAAGAGAAAATATATCTCTGGTTTGGCCCTGGAGCGCCTTGGGATCCTGCAGGAGGAGCTGGTAGAAGTGGCTGGGGAGAAGACCGTCTGGGACTCCCTAATTGGGATGCTGCCCCCGCGACCCGGACCCGGATAAGCGGAAGAAGACGAGACGAAGATTATTATCATTATTATTATTATTATTATTTTGTTCTTGTAAAAGTGTCAATAAGTAAATATGTTAAAGCTGAAGGAGGAAGAGCTCTGTTAAACATGTATTCTATACATTTTTAAGTGGTTTTTATTATTATTATTATTATGATTTCAGGCTGCAGTTAATGATTTAAAAATCCTAGTAAAATACTTCCTGTGATCATTTTCTTAGATAATCCTAATTGTTTACATTGTAAGGGATGCTGTTGCATAACTTAAAAAGTAAAAAATCTATAGATATACAATGTTAAAAAGTAAAAAAATGATTCAAAATTATAAAAAAAATGTTTGCATGTTAAGACAGTTAAAAATCTTCAAGCAGAATAAAAAATTATATTTAAATGTATTTGAGCAAATAGTGTATTATACAACAAATACCTTTAAAAAGGTCAAAATCCTCATCTCTATTGTGCTCATAGCTGTTTATTATATGTGACAGAATTAAAAACAAGTTTCTATAAATTGTAGGAGAAAAACAATAAAACAAAATAAAATGTTGCTCCTGTACAATTTATAGATAATTAATCATAGCTCTTTTTAAGTAAACAGTTTCTTGCATGCTTTGTTTTGTGGGAGAATAGCTTGCATCAGCAGCCTACTCACAGACCTACTACAAATGTTACAGTATGCAGGAAGACATAATGGTAGATTTAGTCTAAAGGCAGTTTAAAACAGCACAAACACCCTTTTTTCAGACTAAACATGAATAAATATATTTGTCTCAAATGTCAGAATATGTGAGAGAAACAGCTTGTATTAAAACGATGGCAGTTTAAACAAACCTCACTGGTCCGTAAATCAAACACTAACACGAACCAGTGAGCCCATAAACTTTAATGCTCCTGTTTCCCTGAAACCGTTGAAGAGAAAACAAAGTCGAGCTCAACAGATTCCTCCAGCTCCATCCTGAGATCCACACAACACAGATGTTTCTCACCGCCTTCTGTTGCTGGCTTTTTCCTCTCGGGTTCATAAAACGCTTCACTGCGTGTCTCTGTATGATCCGAGGAGGCACTTTCCTCCATCGTGGTCCACTCTACATGATGCTCCACTCTACATACCTGCTTGTTTCCCTGAAAACAGCTGCATCTCATAATACCAGTAATTAGAGGAGCGTAGGTGTTTGGTTCAGCTGGATGTTGGGGTCAGTACTGAAGGTGATGAGGATGCAGGGTTTTGATTTTAGTGGGTGTTTAACAGCTAGAGGCAAAGAGCCCAGGGTGAGTGACCACCTTGTGCCAGCCCTAACGTTGATGACTTGATCTGCTGGAGTACACATGAAGATAATCTATTTATCATTCTAAAGAAGCCATTTTATTATCATTGATGTGGTTAGGACATTCTAAGCTGTATAGCCCCAGATGTTTTCTGAATCATCTCAAAACAAGAAATTAAAAACTGCAGTATTATTCAAATCAGGCAGTAAGCTCCCTATAATCCCTATTTTTGTGTAAACCATAAGTAGAGTGCCTTCCTCTGTATTTCATGGAAGCAGCTAAGCTTCAACACACCTGCACTGCTGGTATAATTTACACACCATGATTGAGCCATTACGCGCTCCAGTGTAGATGATTTAATGCACTGGAGTGGATGCAGGGTTTGGTTGAGGGGCTACATGCAAAGCAAAATACAGAAAAAGAAGAAGAAAAAGCACATTGCTGTTATGGTGTGAGCTTTTAATAATGTTGACTATGAAATAAAGCACAGCTTGATCTTGTGCAGGGTCAGGTAAAGCTGGTGCCTCTGTAGGCATATCAGGGACATGCACAATATAAAAGAAAAAGAAAAGCTCATAGGATCACTCTGTTTCCTGCAGGTTTCATTTTTCTGCTGCCTTTTAATGGCCTGTGCATAATTACAGGGAGTGTTGTATGAACACGGTGATACATGCATATGCTGAGTTCATGGGTACCACTAACTATCTGGTACAAACATTAACCTCTAGTGTTGCGAAGGTAGATTCAGAAACATATTGAACCTTTCTGAATATGTTTCTAGTTTTATAGTGATGGGGGATTTATGGTATTAAACAGTTTTTTTTATTGTTTTTGAGACAACTAAATTAAAGCCCTATTGCTCTAAATATTCTCTCAGTCACAGACCTGAAATTAGCCAATACCTGAATAAATTTGACATTTTCCACATGCCAACACTGATAATACAATCTGAAGAACAGTTTTAGCAGGTACTGAGTGTCCCTCTGATGAATCTAATATTATAAAAACAATACATTTTTACACTCCAGTCAATGTCATGAATGAAGAGTTTGTAAATGAGAAACGGCTTTCATATATTATTCAGTAAAATTAAAAACACAATAATTATAAAATGTGGGTCAGAAACATACTTATACTTAACGTAACCTAACGCCATTTAGTTATTATTCTCCTGCAATGGTCCAAAAGTATGGCAGCTGTCATCTTTCACATTATTGTTCATCATCAGCTATGGAAAATAACAAGCATATTGAACTAGTGACTCCCAACAACACACACATTCCAAATGCAGCTTTAATCCATTGTTTGAGGCAAACAGTTAAACACTAAAGCTTTTATATTCTTTGCATTTGTGTGAAATGACTTTATTTCCACCTACAATGTAGAGTGATCAATATTTCCTCTGATAACATAAGATATGCTGTAAAAGAGGATTGTTAGCTTGTAGTCTAAACACTATACCATTAAAAAAAGAGGTTTTTGAAATCGAATGAGGTGCTCTCATCGTATTTATAACTAGTGAAATCTTCAATGTTTGACCGCGAGTCAGGGTCTAACACAAAAAGTGACAGAAACAAGGTGTCAAGTGAAATAAAAATAAATGTTTATTTTCTCCCAGGGAACCAGCAGGAAGAGAAACTGCAAAACAAATAATCTGAACTAAAAACGCTCCTCTAACTGAAAGACAGGGAGTCAAAATACTAAACACTGGGGAAATAACTCCCAGGGACTTACTAAAACTTACTAACTGGACGCTCCTGAAGAAGAGGAGGAGGAGGTAACTACAAAACTAACAAAAACAAGCTCTCCAAAGCAAGCTCTATAACTTTATTTATTTTTATTTTTTTTTTAGAACAGCACAACTTAGTTCTCTATGGGACAGAACCGCCACTAAGTTCTTTTACAGAAGTCAGTCACAAACAGCCAAGGGGGACAACAGCTGATCTGCGTCCCCTGATTGTCTGACAGCCCTGGCTTTTTAAACTGTGCTGATTGTTGATCCGCAGCAGCTGCGCCTGCCGTGCCGCTCTCCAGGGTGCTGCGCAGCAGGGGCAGGAAACGGCGCTGGAACCAGCTTCACCGTCGCTGTCCGACGTGCTGAACCCTAACGGAGCCAGACAGCACAGCAGCTGTCTGGGGCGCCGCCTCTTTGTCAATTTAAGGGCACCGTAACACTGGATATTAGTCCAAAAACGGGTTTTAAATAAAGGCAACTGGACTTATTTGGTTCTTTGAAGACGTTTCGCTGCTCATTCGAGTAGCTTTGTCAATTCTGTCTGTAATAAAGGAGAGAGAATCTTAACTTCCTCTGTCTGTGACGCGCCTCCTTCTACCCCAACTGGATATTAGCATTAGCACAGGAAGTTCTGGATGAACATCGTAACCAACAGCAAGTTCACACAAGAAGCAGCAAAGAACATCAGTCATTTCATGAACAGAAATGCTATAAAAACATTAGTTAGCATTGTTAAAAAGGAGGACACATTAAAATAACACAAGAAATTACATCTCCGCTTGTTGGCATACATTCTAGCATTAGCATTGCAGCCCACAGAAACTTAAAACTCCCATGAGCCACTGCTTCTAAAGTAAAACACTGTGGGATTATTGATTTATTGATTTTTGCCACAAAGTAATTATTTGGAAAAATAATCATTATAATGATTGTTTTATGCAATTTCAATACTGGTGGTGTTTTTTGCTTGAATTGATCAACATGTACTGAAGTCATAAGGTACTACCCACAATGCATTGCAAGAGTCTTCACCATCTTGTCAGAAGTGCAAATAAAGCAGCTTTTGTCAATGAAAATTACTAAAACTATACGGTAGTTAGAAGGAATATTTGAAGTGTGGGTATTGCAATGGCACTGATATAATGTTTATATTGTACAAGATGCTTTAAATTATGTAATTCCTTTAACAAATTTAAATTTAAAGATCTAATTGTTTAATTTGAAGGTTCTTTGCTTTATTAAATGTCATCTAGTTGTGTAGAATTTAAATTTGCCATAAAAATAATTTAGATTTACCCCTTCAATCGTGACTGTGATAGCAGGTAAACCTGACTGTTTGAAACATGTCTTTGAATACTTTAAAGTAACATTTTATATATTTATTCAAGTGAAGTCACCTCTGAGAACAATATGGGTATGGGTATGACGTTACTATGCATAACATTGAGCATGACTGGTGTGTTTGTGCCTCAACAACATGGATTGTTGATTCTGAACTTGGTATGGTTGTTATGGTCACACAGCCCTTCTGTGCAGGTGCACCTAATCAATGTTCCATTTTATAAGCAAACATACCAGTAGAGCTGTGACCTGCTGTGTGCTGTTTATTGTTATTCAGACTGTTCGAGGGTCTGGTGGACCTGCTGCATGTTTGGGTCGTTAATTCAACACAATCAAACTATTTTATATTAAATACTCAACAAATATTTACATCATCCCAATTATAATCAATATAAATAGCATATATGGTTTGTTGGGTCGGGTTTATGAATTAAAATTGTTTTTGGCATCTGTTTTTATTTGCAGGGCAGTAGTATTTTTGCACAAAGTCACAAATTATTTTATAAAGCAAATAGAGGATCACAGCCATCCAGACACAAATGTACAGGATAGACTGGTGTCTGTTAAATAATGAATAGAAATTCTATTTGTTATATCAGCTTTAACCCTTTATAGTGCAAGTGATTCTATTTGATCAAATATGGATTTGCATTAAAAAATAAAGAAAATGAAATACGGTTTGTATAAAGATAACATTTATTGATTAACCTAATTTATTTTTTAAAACCATCTGAAAATGCCATTTTAAATGATTAAGTGTTCTGAGATTTTGAATCCAAATAAAAAAAACATAGCTCCAGAACAAAAACTGAAGAAAGTGTCCGATAGGACGAGGTGATCAAATATCTCAGGATGTGAGTTTGATCCTCTTCCTCTCTGGGCTGAAAACATGAGCAAACTCTCCCTCTTATTTAAACCATGTGTGCACATGCACGTGTGTGTGTGTGTGTGTGTGTGTGTGTGTGTGTGTGTGTGTGTGTGTGTGTGTGTGTGTGTGTGTGTGTGTGTGTGTGTGTGTGTGTGTGTGTGTGTGTGTGTGGCCAAAAGACATCATGAGAAGTCCAGAGGAGGCGTGAGCACAGAGTAATACAGGTGTGTGCCCTTTATTTCTCCTCTTTATACAGCACGTAGCTGATGGTGAGCGGGGGGCCTTTACCCGGACGGACGGAGCAGATCACCGTTCACAGTGAGTGAGGCGTGTTCATTTAACATTCTCTTTGCATTTCCCTTTGGACTCTGCTCCACATTCCAGACCTCTTTATTTCCTTTTAAATTCTACTTTCAGTCCACCCTTTGGTCAGACGACTGTAAAATCTTGGCTCCTGATTTAACCCAGGAGTGTGACTGCTGCTTCTCAGTTTATTCTTCTGTGACCATCCTCATAAAACAATCTGGTGATTGGACTGATTGTCTGTAGGGTTGAACTGGCTGCAGAGCTAAAACTGTTTTGTAATTGTGAAAAAAGTGATAAATGAAGTCCCAGACTTACTGGGTTTTATTTTACTGAGGAACTTGATGAGGAGCATGTCACATTACACATGGAAGGAGGGCTGCCTTCAGAACAATGCAACCCACTGGAGCATCAGTGATGCAAAAAGAAAATACAGACATTGTTTTTTCTAAAATTCAATTTGATGTTCAAGCTATGCAAATCCATGCTGTGACCTGAGAGGAAGTGTTTCACTGAAACAGCCCAGAACCGGCTTTTCAATAAATCATAATCACTGTTTTCAACACTGAGATCACACTTTTTTAAATACACTTTGCAAGAAAACAAACAGTAACAATTGTGTGGCTTGTCAAAATGAAAGCATCAACACTGGTCCATTTATAGTGTCCTGTGTTCACTTTACTAAAGTTTTTCCAACCTCACTGTATATACAGTAGTATGAATGCATACCTTTATATGTTGACGTATATACTTTCATAGCTGAAGCTGTCTGAATTTGTAAAGTCTAAAACATACACGTTTATTTGATTTATGTCAAATGTATGCAGCAGTGCTGTTTAGGACTGAATAAACAGAGACCATGATTACAATATTGACCACCATGAAAATGTTCAGACTTGTTTAAGACAAGACAAACTATTCATTATAAACACAAATAGACACAGACTAAATCATTTTCTCTTTGATCTATGTGTCACATGCACAAAACATAAACAGATAGTGCTGCTATAAAAGCAAAGAGAAGCTGCTACGGAAGCCTGAATGTCCAAATAGGGAGTCAGTGAGAAGCAAAATGGGATTTTTCAAAAAGCTTGGATATAGAAACTCACGACTGAACATGTTGTGTGTTTGTTCTGCGTGTGTGTTTTGCCCTCATTCTGCAATGCTCTGACATTTAAAACCCCACAAGACTGTGAGTTTTACCTTTGAAAAAGCAAACGTGTGCCTCTTTTGGAAAAGATTTAACAAACACAAAACAAAACAAAAGCTTTCATCCAGCTTTAAAGCCAAATCTAATTTGAACTCCTACATTTTTCATGAAGCTAGAAGAGAGGATGTTTAATTCCCCTCAAAAAGAAGTTCTCTCCTCATGATGTTTTTATTTAAAAGCCTCTGAGCAGCATTACCAGTTTTAGCTTGTTCTGACTCTTCAAAGCTCCGAGCGAGCGCCTCGCTGACCTTTTTTTGTTGCTTTGTGCATAAAGCGCCCACCTCCAGAGATGGACTTTGAACAGGGTTGTTAAGCTTGAGTGAGATACTGCATCAGATGGACAGATGGACGAAGGAATGAACAAACGTTTATTCATTCCTTTGTCCATCTGTCATTCACACGCTCCATTGTGGATGCAGTGGATCAGATTTGCCCAAAGTGGGAGTAATGATGCATCCCACCACCACATTCTGGTGTTTTCAAATAAAAGGGATGTAATAATTAGAAATGAATGAAAAAGTTAAGCAGAAAGCATGCAGGCAGTACATTTAAACACAGCCTGTCTGTATGTTTTTTAAGGTCACGCTGTGGTTCCTTGTTTGCTCTTTATCTAAAGCTGCACATTTCATCCTTTAAACAACAGGCTCCTGTGTGTTTTGGCGTGCTTGTCTCCCCCCTGGGGGACAGCAAAAGCCTCCTCCCTGTTTCTGTTTGAGGTGAGTCGTCTTGTTTGTGTCGTGATGTCGTCGAGTTGCTGATGTCTCTGAATGTTTGTTGCCCAGGTCTCCTGAGAGACGCGTCGTCTCATCTGAATCACCGGGCTCGTCAGTCTCAGCGAGAGCCTGGTGAGCTTTGATTTGTGAGTGATTCAGGCACCGAGGAGACGCTGCTGTTATAAATACGAATAATAGATTGGAGGAAGCTGATTATTTAAATGAGGTTCTTAATGATCATCAGCACATCTTTCTAAAGTTTTGATGTCGTCTACCTTGAGCTCACAGTTGTTGGTAAATAAATGCTAAAACAAAAAGAGATGTTGACTTTACTTTGAGTTTTAAACATTTTTATTGTTCATTTTCCCTTGAGCTTTGTTTCTTTTTACATAGTCCTGCTATTCCTTGTCTTTTATCAGATTTCCTGGAGCCATGCCTGCCATCGTCAACCTCCTCTTCAACGTGGTCTCTACCAACACCACCATCTCCTTCAACGTGGTGCTGCCTATGGTGAGCCTGGTCTCTCTTTTTGCTGGGGTCACGGGTCACCTGCTGCTGTGGCTGGTGCTGGTGAAGAACCCCCGCAGTCGCACCAAACCCAGCTCCGTCCTGCTCCTCAACCTCAGCCTGGCAGACCTGGGCGCCCTGCTCACCCTGCCCTGCGTGCTGCTGAGCGCCAGTTTCCAGAACTGGCAGCTGGGTGGAGGGACCTGCGTTTTTCTGGGGTTCATGACCTCGGTGACAGTAGGGGTGGAGATCTTCAGCCTGGCGGCCTTATCGGTGCTGAGGTACCGAATCGTCACACCTCGGACAAGACCACCTGCTAATCTGACACATGTGTGAGTATTAAATGATGAAGCATCGTTTATTTAACGCAAAACAAATAAAGTCACTGTGTGCATTAAATATTTAATCAGAAAACCAGGACAGTGATTTGTCACAACAGACTAAAACTCACAATATGCTCAGAAGCTCTTTAAGTTAACGAACAAGGGATTCTCTAATGTACATGTATAGTCCCATTTATAATATAGTGGATCAATTTCCTCAAAGGTATTGGCCAGAGGTAAATTTCCTGTTAATAACAAGTGGCAAAAGTATTAAAGGCCCCACTGAAAAAATGTTTGTTTTTTCCACTGCAGGATTTTCAGAAAATGGGATGTTTTTAAACAGCGTGGTAAAAAAACTGAAACACTGACACCCGTCTAAGTGAAGAAACAGGAAACTATAGTGAACAATCACTTCTGCTGATTATTATGCAGTCAAACTATGACAGACGACATTTCATCAGAGTCAGATGTAGCATCTGAAACCTGCTAATTCAGTTCAGAAGAGGTCAACTAATATCGGACAGATGGAGAGATGCTACGAGTTCAGCCTACATGTTCCAGCCTGAGTTTGACTCCAACAACCTGCAAGCAGTTCTGAGTGCTGGTGGCAGAGCTAACGTTGAGGATAGTGAGCATCCAGAACCTAAATTGGTACGGTCTAGGGGTGGAGCTGAATCCAAATACGATATTCAGAAAGGCACAAAAAACTTTTTTTTTTTCGAATACTTTTTTGGAACAACTTGCAAAAATACTTGCATTCAGGATCAAGGAAAATGTTCTATCAAACAGCTGCGTTACGTGTCCTCATGAGACCACAGTGCATCATGCCCAAAGGACGTTCAGGAGTCAAGATCCCATCAGACTTTGTTCATTTTATCAGCTGTTCCTCTTATTAAGTATTGTAAAAGCATGGGAACTCAATTTGCAGTGCCTATAGCGCGACGTGAATGAGGGGGTGGACCGGTGTGCTCTGGTCCGCCTCAGTTTGAGACAAACCTGCAGGTTCATGGAACTTAGGAACTTCCGGGTTAGCGAGCCATGGTTTAGGTTTGTGTTTATGGAAGTAGGTGTCTTTGGGGCCGTGCGTCATGTCCTTGAGCTGTTCACCGGAGCTGCGCCGTTCAGCGGAGGGTTACAGCTGCTCTTTGTCATAAAAGTAGTCCCGAGTTAAAAATAGTACATGTAATTCCTTTGTTACTTTTTATTTTTCCTTGCAGTCGATATGTTTACTGAGGTCACTAGGCCAAATTATTATCACTATTTGTGAGTTGTATGGACGTTTTTTCTGGCAATGCTATCTGGTACCATTCACTTACAGTGTTTGAGCTAAGCTCAAGCAAAAAGAGTACTGCCGGATCAGTAAAACGGCTGGGCTGTTTACAGATAGTTTTTGCCCACTTATCTAACTCTGAGGAATATGGCAATAGACAAAAATAACTTGACGGTGGAGTATCCCTTTAAGGGATAGTTTGTGTTTGTTTGAAGTGGTGTACCATGGAGTTGATATCAGTAATCAATATCTTACCTGCAGCAGAATTTGCTCATTCATGACATGGAATATCAGACCAGAGTAGAGCTAACAACTGGTCCTAGAATGGCCAAAAGCAAAGCTGATTTTAAAGCCATAAAACAACTTCAGTCTCAAAAAGTTCAAATCCGTTCATGTAAATGATATTTTTATAAACTTTATTCATCTCAACCACTTTTTCATTAATTGCTATTTGAAGAAATTTACACTGAGAATCAAGTGAGGCTGTGGTCCATCACCAGGTATGTACTGAGGCCCTCCTGGCAGAGAAAAGCTATCAGATGCAAAATTTATATAATGTTTAAAAAACTTTTAAATTCTTAAGACCTTAAAACTTTAAGAATATAAAGATTGAAGTGATTCCTATATTAGTTTACTTTTCCATCAGATAGATATTTTGACTGGTTAATCAACATTTTGGTTTACAACACTGAAGGAAGTATGCATGAGTACTGGACACTAATGGGAGTCTACACATCAGTTTACATCCTGTCCTATCATCCTTTCCACAGGTTCTGTACTGTGGTAGTCATTTGGCTGGTTTCTATAGCCATGGCCCTACCAAAAGTCACCTACATCAACTTTGATGGTGGATGCACGTGGTTGGTGGGTTGGGAGGAATGGCTGTTCTTTCTCGTTCCTGCCTTGCTGGTTTACTACGTGGCTCCTCTCCTGTGCATCGCTATCAACTGTGGCCTCATCATCTCTCACCTCCACAGCTGTAGGGGCACCCTGGTGGCTGACAGACGCAATAAGAAAGCTACAGCTCTGCTCATCGGTTCAACCTTGGTTTTTGCGGTTAGCTGGCTCCCATATTACGCTCTTGAGTTTGTCAACGTTTTGTCACCTCATGTTAGCTCTGTAGCTTCCCCAACCAGCAGAATCAGGCTTAATCTGCCTTCACCTTTGCCTCCATTGCAATCATCAGCCACCTCACCTGGGATGAATAAGGAAACCCTGACAAAGGTGACACTCCTGTGGGAGGTGGCGTCCCTCACAGCCATTTTGTTGGTGTGCCTGGCCCCGTGCTGGAACCCTCCATTGTACTTCCTGTTGTCCCGCCCGGCTGTACGTCAGCTGAGAGCTCTTCTGCCTCCTTTCCTCCAGGAGCATATGTTGAGAAAACCTGCGCAGCGTTGGCGTATCACTCCTGCACCTCTTCCATCTTTGCCACGGCCTCAAGCTCCCCCAAACTCACTCGCTCACCAAAGCCTGACACACGGCTGACTCAGTAAAGGTCACGATGGCTGTGATCACTCACGTTCCTCCATCAGAAACTGCCGTCATGTGCTGTTCATGAAACCGTGTGCTCACATTCCACATTTATATGTTTGGCTCTTGGCAACAATGCAATAAGCTCGCATAGTGATGATTCATTGTAAATGGATGCATTTTCTGCCATAAAAACACTAAATTTAAAGATTTTGCCACATTTCCTGCAGCTCCACATGGCAAAGATAACAACATGGGAATCTGAGCTGGATGAAAAAACATTGAAAGACTGAATAAAACCATCGCCCGTTATATCCAGCTCAAATCAAATTTATGTCACTGAAGTTAAAGACGTGACCTTAAGCCATCTCACGGGACCTGAGGCTACAATCTTAACAACCTCCAACTGCTGAACCCAGACTGAGTGACACAGCCCATCCAAAGCAAATATGAACCAACCTCCCCATGGAACTGTTACATACCTACAGTGGTTGCAATAAAAAAACCTCTAATAAGTATTATAAACTGCACCTGTAATGTATAAATTTCGCTTTGCTTATTGTTGTGTTTCAGAAGCTTCTATTGTGCATTTTAATAAAGCATCTAGTGTGCCACTATAGAATCACAACCTTGTAACCCCATTACTGAGCTGCAGAATGGAACAAAAACACAGGGGATGCTGCCTCTCAGAGAGCTTGGATGCAGTCGCGTCTGATTCAATGTGATGAGTAATAGCTTCATGAAAAGCAGCTCCCTTTGACTTGTGACAAGTATTAACAGACGCTGACTTATTTAGCTCTGAACCTGAATGCTGAGAAGTGCCTATTAAATAGAGATTTGACACAAAGTATCACATCAAGAGTAAGAAATTGCTTCTCAACAAGTGGAGCCCATCTGCATCTGGAGTGCTTTCATATCACAAGGTACAGAACGTGTCTTGTAATCAGATGTCACCATAAGCTTTGTTTGACAAAATGTCCAAGGTGGAGTCGTTGGATTTCTTTAGGTTGATGTGGGGGTGTCAGGCCACTCATTTAGCTCAAATATATCAAAAATTCTTTAAATTTGCCTAATTTATTTGGTTTGTTTCACAGATAAAAGGGAATCCCTTCATTTTATAAAACGAAAGGATCAAAAAATGAATCAATCCTTATTAGTTTTCTTGCAGAGAGTATTGTATTTTGGTAGAACTGCATATCTCAGTGCCTTTTAGTCGAGAACTCTGCAAACTTTGGTGTAGAGATCATATAACTGAGGTAACCATGACACCACATTCTCATTTTGTATTCTTCTAATAACTTTTCCCACAGCCTAGAGGTGCGCTTAGAGCAAATGTCTTGCTGCATGACAAAGTAGGAACCTCTCAAATGAGTTTGTGAAGTTTCGGCTGACTGTAGGAGGAGGTGATATCCATGCTGTTTCAACATCACATTTGTTGCCTGCAGCAAAACACCCCCAAACGCTGTCTTGTGATTCACTGCGAGGGTATTTGCATCACTTCAACAAGCACAGTGGATTGAAACAGAATCTCACATTTTTACTGGTTTGTGCATAAATCTCTATTCAAGGTATTTTGGACTGGATTTATTTCAGTATTTTATCATTTCAGGACCATAAAAACAGATCTGAGTCTGCTGTCTCCCCCTTGGGCAAAACACTGAACCCGTTGTTCCTGAGGTGCTGATTGGTCTAAGTGTAACTTGTAATGAAAATGTACTTTGAATGGTCAAAAAGAGGAGCATGAATACAGTTCATTTTCTATGGTGAGAGCAATGGCAGGTATAACTGTAGCTATCCTTCTTGTCTCTAAACTGTGTGAGAATGTGTGGAAAAACTTTTCTTTGTATCTAACTGTCTTTGAAAGTGTTTTGGATTTGATCCTTTGTGTGTGTTTATAATAGCTTTTAGGACAGGAGCTGAGCTGTCTTTTGACCAAGCTTTTAAATTGCTGTCAAAGTTTAAAAATAAAAACTTTTGACTTTAATCAGGACTAAAGTATTTCTGTCTTATATAAAAATACACTGAGACCTTGGCACTGTAGGCTAGCTGTTTCCGCGTGGCTTGTTTTTATGCTATGCTAAGCTAGCTGCTAGCTTTTATTTTGAACACACTGTTGAGGTTTTTCTATTATTTTGTGTTTCCTGTGACACTTGTTTAATGTAGAAAACACAATAGTTTTGTTTTATACTAGAAGCTACCAAAACTACATTGACATTTTTTAATTAACGCACATGTTTAAGGATAACATTTACTGTATCTCTACCAACTCCTGATGTTAGCATGTCTCTGTTGCTCACATGATAGCTAATAATGACTAAAAATAAAAGTTCACCTCTATGCACTAATTAGTAAAACTAGCTATCCGTTCTGGCAGGTTTTTAGAAAGTTTTCCAATTGGTAATGCTGACAAGAATCAGTTTGTGACACAATTTTGACTTTACCAAACTATAAACCTTTCTAAAATCATGAATCCAGTTTCACAAACAATGTGTCAATGTTAGTTAATTCATAAAGCGCTTGACAAACAAGAGCTGCACCAAAGTTCTGCATAGCAGAAATAGCAAACTGTAGCGCTGGCAAAGCGTTACTATCTCTGATTTCTGACCCCTTGGTTCATCACAACAATAACTCATCTTTTTCCTAATAACTTGGATTAAAATGACTCTTTTATTATGTTGTAACCTGAATCAACATTCCTTCCAGGACCGGTCGTGTCGGAAGACTCAAGAGATTTCCTTTAATTAATAATTAAACTTAAAGACTCTTTGATGTCTCATTCTAAAGACACTACCTTTTAATCCACTGTCCAGAAATGTCTTAATATGATTAATTCATCTTCTTCCAGTATTCATGAATGTTGATGTTGCATCAGTATTATTTTATGGTTTCTACTTTTGCTAAAGGGTTAAAACATATTTATAATCCAGCTAAACTTCCTGGGTTTCTAATGACGAGAACCACGTGACTTGGTAACTCCGTTCCCATTGGTCCACGCGTCCAAACCGGGCCACGTCCCAACTTCCTGCCTGGAAGAGCTGAGTCTCTTCAGTTCTCGTCAACCCCACTACGAGTGAACACAGCCTCCGTTTCCCTCCGCTACACGGAAGGCCTTGATGCCGACCGAGCTCGTGAGTAAAACCAGCCTCACCGGTCGATGACAATCTGCTCCGGCTGAGAAGCCAGACACCACGGTCTGCTTCTTTCCACCTGCCATGGGAAAGCCGGTTAGCCTCTGCACCAGCCGATCATGGAGCCGCTGACACCGACTCGCTCAGACACCTCCGTGCCTCGGACCGACCTCCGGGTCCCGGGAAAACTCCGAGGTTCGTCCGACAACGCTCACTCGACGAACCTCCTTCACCTTCACGCCGAGGCGATCTGGAGCGGTTCAGTAGGTACCAACCCGACCTGGTAAAACCGAGGCTATTGATAAATAACACTCCATCAAGTTAGCTTAGTTCCCCTCAGAACTAACTAGCCGAGATCCCTAGATATTAACATATCACGGGCTCTCGTCATTAACTCTCAGCTTAATAACATCAGAAGAATCTCTTAAGATGCAACTACCTACCTCACATCTATCTGTTTATTCAATCTGTTTTCTTAAATAAAATAACTGAAGTCTAAGTCAGCTTCTGGGTTATACCTTTCAAATATACGTGCGTAGGTCTCCCTTTGAATCAAAGAGGATCTAGATGCCTGCATAACCATCAGTTGAGTGAAGGTAGCTAACAGTGCTTAGCATAAAACCGACAAAACTTTGCTGATAACCTTGTAGAAGTGTGTCCGTACTATAACGATAAAATCAGGTTATATTACACTACAAAACTAATAAATATGAACAAAGATTAAAATGCTTTATAGACAAAAGTTTGTACAAAGTAGTAAAATCATTCCATGAAAACACAATAAAAGTACACCAAATAAAGTTGTCATGCTCTATTTGAGTTGACTACCAGTGACTAGAAGTGGGTCAGTTTAAGATTATTCATGTTTTAATTTTATGCTGTTCAGTAAACTCTTCAAGTCTGCATACCAATGCAATGGTTCAATGGACCCTAAAGGCAGCTGGTACAATGAATCGGGCAGGGCCCAGAAATGAACCTTGAGGAACTCCACAGTTTAGAAGTTCTGCAACTTCAGAACTGGAATACACAATGTAAAAGATCATTTTTCTGCAGCCCAAAATTCTGCAGTTTCACAAATAAAGGCTCAAAAAGTTGTTGGTAACATTAAATAGCTTCTTCTTATTTATTCCGTTTGTCTCTGTGTGACAAAGTTTTAGATGACAGTGAAATGTGGATGTTGCATACAGAAGCTAAGTACAACCATGTATAAGAAAGCATTTTTGAGCCATGAAACAAAGTTTTAGAGTCTTTTCACTTTATTCCTTCTCACAGATGAAACAGTTATAAGTCTTTACATGATAAATGATAGGCTACATGAATGCTGCCCGAGATTAAACAAAGCACCAGGATACATTATAACAATATGCTGTCATTAGCTACAGTTTGTGGACAAGCATATAGATTTTTGCAAGTGTTGTGCAAAATAATAAAGCTCAACAGCATAGGTGGACATTTTATTTCCTATGATGTTCATATAGAGTCCATCCAGTCCATCACAGGGCCACACACAGACAAACTACACAACCACTCACACCTAGGGACAATTTAGAGTCGCCAGTTGATCTAACATGCATGTTTTTGGTCAAGACATCAGAACCATGTCATGTCTAATATTGATTGTAAAAGCTTTTGTTTCATCAGATAAGTAAAATTGAACCAGTGCTATATCATCATAGCTGATGTAAACTTCAAGCACCTGATTATATTAATCATACAGAATGACCTCTGACCTTGATGATGTCACCTTTCCAGCTGCTGCAGATTCTGTTTAGTTATCCTTTGAGCTTTTAACATTTCCTGAACAGCACCGCTGCATATTTACAGCTCAGAGCGCCTCCGTTGCCACCAGTGTGTTTTTTTTTTTGTCAATTCCAAGTCCTTGGCTAATGAGAGCATCCATCTTTGTCATCTGTCTGCACAGTGATCCTCTCATGCACTGAAAGCCAGTGAGCTTCGATGTCCTGATGAGACTTAATTAAGTCTGCAGATTAACAAAGCTTTAAATATAAGTCATGCTCAGCAGGCCCATTGAGAGGATCTTTACCATTTCCATTTAGTGTGTTTCCTGAAGCCCTGGCCTATCTACAGGCCTGCTGCACTGAATGTACAGAGCAGAACAAGCTGTAAGGTGAAAGATTAATATCCAACAGGTCATTACAAAGGAGGCAGTTCTCTAAGAGGCATATTCACCAGGCCAATCATTTAAACCACACATATATGAATTTAGCACAAAACCTAAGAAATGTTGTTTGGTCAGTTCTTTTGCTTTCTCTTGGCATTAGAAAATGCATTTGTGTGTTGAGCAGCAGAGTTGAGTAGGTGGGTTGCTCCAATGAAAACCTGCCAAAAGCTCTCTGCCAACCAGCGTATCCTTCTGGAGACTCTTGTTTATTGATTGGATGATCGAAGTCTGAAGAAACAACGTGTTGGCAGTGAGTCCAGATTCTAGTTGAATCATGGGGTCAAAGCGTGTCACTAAGTAAATGTTATTTATAAAGCTCCTTTCACAGACGTAAAATCACAAAGCAATGTTCAGTCACAAGTAAAGAGTTATAAATACAAGTTTTATTAAACAAGAATGTTCAGGTGGTGTTTAAAAAACATTCAAAAAGTCAGCTAGATGAAGTTTAAGGGACAAACTGTTCCACAGTCTTGGAGCCACAGACTGATAGACCCACCCCTTCCTACATGGAGCCACCAGCAGATTCTGGGACAGGGATCAGACTACGAGCAGGAGTGTGAATGGCTAAATGATCAGGAGCCTGATGTCACCTGAAGGAGGTGTTGAACGATAGACAAGGCACATTTCAGAAGTGGCTGACAAATTGTAATATTTTATTGAAGTCATTGCATCCTTTGCTTTGTCCATGAAATGTATGACTTGGCTGATTGTCACTTTGGGAAAACAAATGTTCACACACACATATTTATGAGGATCATCTGCAGGGATCATGTTCACGTTGGGCCACCTGGATCAAAAATGCCAGGAACAGTTTTTTGTCCTCCGGCCCTAAAAGCAAGCCACTAACTCAACTCTGCTGCTCATCCCAGAAAATCAGTTTCCTTTTAAAGTGAGGCCTTATTTCTGTTCAATAAAGTTTTAAATTAATTAAACACTAAATTTGTTGTCATGTTTTGACATATTAAAGAAGTCATGTTTTGCTTCTTTATTTGTTTCCTGAGGTCTTGAGAAATATCTGTTTTGGCTACAAAACTACAGGATTAGAGAAGAAAAGCTTCTTATATAATCTGCCTGTTGCAATTTATTTAATATGAGGTCAAAATGAAGAGCGTGAGTTTGTTTTTCTCACAGCTGGAGAAATGACTTCATCTCACATTTCAACCACTTATGTTCAAACTGATGGGGCTAAACAAATGTTTTTAGCAATTTCATTTTTGGATTATTAGTAACTCCAGAAACCCAAATGAAGCACAAGAAAATTTGATCTCATTCTACCATGCAACTTATTCACCTCTGTTGCTACTTTTGGGTTAATTAACAGCAATCCACTGCCACTGATTAAAAACCTCAATTAAAAAAATAACAGGGCTCTCATGGACGCTTGAATTTCAAGGATTTGAAAGTGTTTGATTGTAAATGTTGTGCCTGGTCATAGCACTGGAATAAAGTGAGCTATTTATTTAGAGCATTATATGTACACTGTAAGAAAATGTCAGTAGAAACAGATGATGTCCTGGTACATTTCCTGCCTGGACTTTTTCAAATAAGTGCAGACATTTCTATTTATCTTGAGGCAGATTTTAGAGAAAACATTAAAATCCATTTCCCTACTACTGCTCATGTATGCATAGATCATATAAGATGCTGGAAAAATCTTGAAAGCGCCCTTTAAAAGCGATGGAATTTGATTTTGATAGTGTGAGAACCCAGTTATAAAATGTTAAATTTGCTCCAAGCAATAAATTCAAATAGAGATGCATATTTACCACTGTGTTTCATTAGCTTGTAGAATGTTTTTGCATGTTTTACTGTTTTTAGATTTTCAACAGAAAGCTCTGTGAAGTGCTGCTGATACAGAACGTCGTGCTCAGTGGTCCACGGCCGTGATTATCTGAGCCTCCTCTTCATAATGCTCCAGACATTTTCAACAGGAGACAGATTTAAACTGCAGGCTGGCCAGTCGAGCATACACACACACACACACACACACACACACACACACTGGGTCTATAAAGCTACGCTGTTGTAAGTCATCATCCAGAATGAAGTCTGGCATTGTCCTGCTCAAATAACCAACAATTTTCAGGGAAAAGCCATCACCTTAATGGTAGCAGACATTTCTCTCCAGATTTCCAAAATGTGTCTCTGCATCATCCTCTGACAATAGACACTGATACCACCCCTCATCATCACGAGCGATTGCTTTTGCACGCTTCACTAATATCAGCGATGGACTTCCTCTTTTACGCCAGAAAAAAACTGTCCGTTTTTCCTAAAATAATCAGAAACTAGACTCATCAGAACATGTGTCTGCTCTCTGTCCATCTGAGACCAGCTGCTACCCAGAAAGCTCTGCTGTGACCAGAGGCAGAGAAAGCAGCAGTTGTTCAACATAATTAAACTATTTACAAAAATCTACATTATTCTAACTTAAAGGCCCAAATAAATATAACTGAAATCAAATGAACCAATGAATGCCAAGTTCTCTCAGCTGTTTCTCTCTCTGCCTTCAACTGAATCAGTTACCTAAAGAACCGAGGTGCAACGGTAAGGCTAAACATTCAGAAACCACATGAATAACGTTCACCTTTTACTCTAATCAGTAAAAATAAACACAAAATCCGTCCTTGTATGGGCACCATGGTGGTGACCCCAGTGTTAGAGCATTGCTAAGAAGTCATCTGTCAAAAAGCAAAATGACAACACAAACATTACATTTATTTTACATGATGTCTATTTTCATTTGTAACCACAACTTGTATCTCCTCTAACATTTATGGGACCAAAAACTAGTACTAATCCTTTTTAAAGTGCATATTGTTGCTGTTGGGCAAAAAAACCTTTAAGAATGCAACTTTCCAAGAAATCTAATTGTTTTACAAACAACAAAGCCCAGGTGGTCACAGATCACTTACACGTTTCTTTCAAAAGTCATCCATAAAACCACAGGTAGATGTGAAAGATGACCAATACAGCTGCTTTATGTAAAAATATGAAAATGATAAAAAATGTAGATATGGTGTTTTAGCCCAACAGTGAAGATCATGAACCCACTCTCTGTATATTTCATTTCCCACATTGGAGTCCTGACCTTCACCTTCAAAAAAGCTACCCTGTGCTTCAAGCCCAAACATGGTGCATGTCCATTTCTCATTTCTGAGGGTTTAAAGGTCACGTTCACCTGACAGTGATTTCCTGTCTTGACCTTTCAGCTGTAAAGTTTCCCTCTGAATCCCTGAATCCTTTCTCAAAGTCAGGTGATGACATGAATAAACAGTCCTCTTTCAGATCAATGTCTGACCTACAGTTTACTATCATAACGCTGTGTTACATAGCACTGGAGGAAAATCACTTTCTTCTGATGATTGTGAATATGGTTGAAGTGATAAATGCTGACACATCGTTAAACATTGATTTTTGCACCTGGTTCTCCTGAATGTTGGGCACACAGCAGGAGAAAATACATCAATGATAGAATTTTCTATGTATGCAAATATATTTGAAATGCTAATCTAAGACATTAATATGCCAAATCATGCAAATGTAATCTATAATGACCAGGACTTTCAAAAAGGAGATTTTATAATTCCTATTCCAACAGCTTTGTGCTTCACCTTCAGTTTTCTGCCTTGTTTTGTGGGTTTACTTAAGATCCACCTTAATCTGGGTCTGGGTGACTATTGTTTTCAGCTGCAGACTCTCCTAATATCAAACATACAGAGGGGGGATACTGTAAGTATTTGACACACTGACGATTATTCAAGTTTTCCCACTTTAATGTAGAGGTCTGTAATTTTCATGGTAGATACACCTCAACTATTAGAGACAGTTTAGGTTTTAGGGCTGTCGCTGGGCAACACGGAGTTTCAGCTCCCTCCAAAGGCCACCTGAGTGAGTGTGTGGGCTTTTATGCAGGTGACAAGTTTAAACTGATGCAATCAATACAGGAGGAGGTTAGAGGGACTTCTTAAATACGAAATAACAGGATTGAAAAGCAGGAATTTTTGCTGGTTGGTTTGTGATCAATATTTATTTCATGTGATTGAATGCAAATTATTTACAAATCATACAATTTCAGAATTAGTTTTAGAGGATTTATTCAGGATTAAACATCAGGAATCCAAAGGAATCTAGGTTCTTAGATGGGGCTCTCTTTACAGCCTGCTCTTATTTGTTAGGTTACTCCTGTTTATCAACAGTCTGGGTTTGCTTATTAGACTGAACTCTATTTAGATTTGAATCTAAATATTAATTTAATAATATTGTTTGTACTCATGTTTAGTTTAGATTTGATTCTAAATACTGTCACTGTTGAGCAAAAATCTCAGGAAATTAAAGAAACATATTTTAGAATAAATACCGTCTGTGTGGTCTCAAGTCTCACTGTTCAGCCATTAAACCACTGATAGATGTGAAGGACCAGAGCTGATTTTTGTTAAAACATGAATATGCACTCTAACCTTTACAGATGACCTTGATGTGACCTTCTCTAAACCTTTGAATAAATATGTCCAACTGGTCAATTTTCAGTACTTTTTGCACAGCGTGCTTTTCTCTAACAAGGTGCTTGATGGCTAAATTCACAACAGGTATTTGATCCACGAATCGACCAATAAAATGTCCTGGATCAATTAGAATTTGAATTTAAACAGTCCTCATCACCATGCTGTTTACATTGTGACATCATGAGACCAAGCCCATACCTACTGATTAATAGTCCCTTGCATTTTTGAGGCTTTAAACAGGTTGTTCTCAGAAGTGTCCATGCTTAGAGTCACAGTGCCATCAGCAGCTTGCAAGAGACATGCAGAGAGACTGGACAAATCACAGGAAGGCATAGACGTGGACGTCCTTTGGTCACATCCCCACATGGGCAACTGCTTCATTCTGAACATGTCACACAACTCCAGGCACATTTAAAGCAGCTCTCTGGAGCATTTTTCTATGTATCAAAGTTTTCTAAATGTTTTAAATGATATTTCAGGTCTAAACTATGATCTATGTTTGAGTTCCACAACATATGTTAGTCTTCTGAAGACCCCCTTCCTCCTATACATAGACCCCTTTGCATTCTTTCTGGCCGCCAAACTTTTTCGGCCAATACAATTCAAATTTCTGCATTATCAGCTTTCTGTCAACGTGCACGCGCTTTGAGCAAACCTGTAGCAGTAGGGGGCGCTCTCATACAGGACGCACCGTGTGTTTCTGTTTACCTCTCAGCTGTTCATGGAGGAGAAACTAAAACTTATCCATTCCCCGGCTAATGACAGATTTATTTTTATTTTTAAACATTTCACCTCACAGAATGGCAAGGCTTGTCAAGGATACATGTTTATTTTGGTCAAAAACTTCATCCAAGGCCGAGTCATTTCTGTGTTCAGCTTCAGAGTACAACAGCAGCTCGCTGCTACAGACCAACGTATCAGAAGCAGCAGGGACAGAGAGGGCTCATCAGAGCCTCGTACAGTGTGGGAATGTGATTTGTGAACTGTGAGTGATTAAACCCTACAGTTTGAGCAGGATATGCACAGTTTATGCCCAGCTTACAGACCAAAGTAATGCACCATGTGTGGGCGCGCGCACGCGACCACACACGCGTTTCAAGGTGTTTTGGGGAGGAGCCATTGGACATTGGATTCAAAAACTGCTCTCTTGGTGAAATTCTCCAGAATGCGGCTTTAATAGAGGTGGGAGGCAACAAGGTTAATAAAGTGGCCATATATGGTTCCTTTCCTGTTTTTAGTTAAACTAAATACAAAGAGTATTTGCAGGAATTTACAAGAAAAATACAAAAAAGGAAAAAAATTTTGATAAACATTGTAGAACAAGTGTTGCACTGAAGTCAGTTTGGATGTCAATGGAAGTAACGAAATGTGATCACATGTCCAGTAAAGGGTTAATCTAAATGATGAATTATTTTATTTAAATTATGCTGTCATTTAACTTTTTTATATTTAATATTATTAAAACTTAAATACCTGGTTATATGATCAGACATGGTGATATTTTCTAAATTTAAATCAAAACCAAACCTCTTCTCTCCTATAAATTAAACTGTAGATGCTAATTTTAGCAGCATTTAAGAAAGCCACCTTTCTTTTGATGGGTTCAGAACATTTTACATGCTCCAAGGCCAGTTAATCCACGTTAACTTTCATCTAGTCTGTCTGAAACATCCTGCATGGTAGTTGACTAATTTCTGCCGATGGCATCAAAAGCATCCCATAATTATTTGATTCATTGATTAATTGGGTGATCTGGAGCACAGACACGCTAATAGCATTATATTCAAACCACAACTAAAAGCAACAATAACACCAGCAGCAGCAGCAGCACTGAGAAAAAAGACTTCTCAGCATTACTGCAGGATCTGATTCCCTCCGGTCCTTCAATTGGAGCGCCAGTCGTTCTCTGGAAGGGAAGAGAAGCAGAGCACTCTCATTCATGCGCGATTCATTTTATTTTTAAGATGGCAGATAGGAGTTAAGTCAGCTTCCAGATGGCACTGGGATTTAAATGCTTTTCTCTTTCACGCAGCGTGTCACTGTGTGATGGTAGAGTTTGCTGCTTATATGGTGAAAGGATAAAGGCTATGGAGGGGAATAGATGGAGGAGAAGGCAACAAAAAACAGCATTAAAAACACAACATATCCCAGAGTGGCTGAAATAATTTCTACATAAGAATTCCATTCATTTTTGCTACTGAGGATGTTCTTTCATCCTCTTTTATTTTTTACTCTAAGCAGCGAGTTGTGACTTATCTCAGGTTTCAACCAAAGACCTGAGATTTAATTTTCTGTATGATCAGAAGCAGAGATGTTATCAGTCCACACAGGCTTTAGGAAACAAACTGAGCCAAACTGTTTTAGCACTGAGGGCGGCAGCTGGCACTAATGCATACTGTCACAGTTGTGTTTTCACTCAGCAGTATTATGCTAATGGACTTCATAGTTCATTTCTAATGATATTAGAGTGTTTGGAAACATTCTCACAGGCAAATAACCTTGTAAGAGAGAAAGTGGGATTCAAATTCAGGATTATAGTCTGTCGTTTTGTTTTGGAAATAAGGTTTTGAGGTGGAATACAGCCGTTTCCCTATTGTCTAATTATATAACCAAGTTATGTATGGATAAGATTATTGCTCCCTTACTTAAGACAGAATTGACAAAGCTCCTCGGATGAGTACAAACGGATGAGTTTTCAAAGAACCAAACAAGTCCAGCTGCCTTTATTCAAACCCTTTTTTGGATTACCATGACCTAGATGACTGAGAACCTTCACCAGCATATATAGTAAATAATAAGGTCTCTGCACAGCGCCTTGAGACATGCCATTTTTCTACTTGCAATATTTCAGTGGCAGCCCCCTCCTGTCTGAACGTGTCCTGTCTGTGATTTACAAACCACGCAACTGCTTGCTATAAGAAAAAAACAATAACTGAAAAATGTTAGAGAAATGTTTATTATTATTATTAATAATAATAATAATAATAATAATAATAATAATAAATTTTATTTCAGGCGCCTTTCAAAACACCCAAGGTCACCGTACAATTAAAATCCACAGTAAAAAACTTCAACAAATAAAACCACAATTTAAACAACCAGCATAAAACAATCAGAATAAAACAGCCATCAGTAATAAGGTGCACAGTAAAAACACAAGACAGAAAAATGACAAATTCAACCATCATAAAATCATTAACCAGGATAAAACAACCGTAAATCACAGCAATCATTACACAGAGTAGGCAGTTTTAAATAAGTGTGTTTTCAGCCTGGATTTAAAAAGCAGGAGAGATGTGATGTTTCTCAGGTCAGCAGGGAGGGAGTTCCACAAGGAAGGGGCAGATCTGCTGAGTGCTCGTTTCCCCATGGTGGTAAGTCGAGCGGGAGGAACATGTAGATTTACAGAAGCAGAGGAACGGAGAACTCGAGAGGGTATGGAGATTTGGATGAGTTGAGAAATGTAAGAGGGGGTGAGGTTGTGTAAAGCCTTGAATGTAAGCAGAAGGAGTTTGTAAATAATCCTATATTTTATTGGCAGCCAGTGAAGTTGTTGCATGTCCGGAGTAATGTGAGCGGTAAGAGGAGTTCTGGTAATAGCGCGAGCCGCAGCGTTCTGTACTAACTGTAACTTGTGCAGTGAGTTTTGTGGAAGGCCAAAGAGAAGCGAGTTACAGATATGAAAAAAGGCAGTCCGTGTGATTGAATTGATGTGGGGCAGGAACGACGGAGTACTGTCCATCATTATTATTATTATTATTATTATTATTATTATTATTATTATTATTATTATTACCAGTATTAAATACCTTTGAAAAATCACCCAGGTTGGTTTGGATAGATTTTTTTCCTTTGAGCAATTAAATCATCATTTGATGCATATTGTATTTACTCAGGATATTTTTGTCTGATACTAAATTTGTTTTGCTGATCTGAAACCTGGAAGTGTGATGAGTCAGCAAAAACAGAAGAAATCTGTAAGAGGGCAAATACTTTTTACAACTCTATTAGCTGATAAGGAAATTCACGTTGATAGCCTCCTACTTCATATCTCTTCCCACAACAACACAGGACTAACATTCATAAACTTGTCTCATGAGGTAATTGTGACCCTGTGTAAAAAGGTTTTTGCCCCCTTAAATGTAATACCAGGTTGTAACACTCCTAATGGCAACAGCTACAATCCAGTGTTTGTGATAACTAGTGATGAATCTCTCATGTTGCTCTGGAGCAATTTTGTTCCACTCTTCTTTATAGAACTGTTTCAATTCAGTCACATTGGAGGGTTATTCAACATGAACAGCTTGTTTAAGGTCAAAGGTCAGACATTCTCCATCAGGATTTTCTAGTAGTCAGCAGAATTCATGGTTCCATCAAGCAGCAGGTCATCCTGGTCCTGAAGCAGCAAATCAGCCCCAGACCATCACACTACCACCACCATGTCTGACTGTTGGTCTGATGATGTTTTTCTGAAATAGAGTTGGTTATACTCTATTGTTGAACCATGACCTTTGACCTTAACTTTAACCAGGTGAGGCCTGCAGTACTTTTTAGTTGCTTTGTGTTATTTTGTTTTGGAATTTTTTTAAAAACACCCATGTGTTGCATTCTGAGATCTTTTAGCCTACACCATTCTGTCAAGTTAATTCTTAATTCTACAGGTCTGACAGTCATCGGACCTGGTGTGTCTGGTGGACCTGACCTCGGTGGACAATTTCCTTTCAAATTCTACAATAAAGACAAAAATCTCATAATCTCCCCTGCCCCCAAACTTTATTGACTAATGATGAAAAATGATAATAGGAATGTATTACCTCTCATATTTTGGTTAAAACTCCAACTTTCATATTAATGTTTATGAACACAGAATTTTATTAATGACTTCCAAAAAATACTAGTCAATAATCAAACCCAGTAGAAAACAATCCCTGAAATTTGTCTTACAGAAATAAAATATGAGCCCGCAACAAGAAGATTAAAGCTAAACAAATCAACAGAAAAACTTCTGACATTCACATAGAAGGGGTGGGGCTTAAAATCTATATTGGAACCGACCACTAGGGGGGGGTCTTGTTTTGTTTTGGCTTCAACTCCCAGATCACATTTGGACATGTACAGTATTTATACAATATGTGGTACTAATATCTCACTGGTATTTGCTGCTGTGCTCTGACTTTTAGTCATTATCATTATTTACATATAAGTGTTTATTTAGCTCTATCCCCACCTGATACCACACATCAGTCTTGTAAATATTTTTAAATGACTGTTTATGCTTTTATCTGTACAAAAAAAAGTTTCATGTCTTTCGTTAGACATTAGAAAACTAACTAACTAAAACTTGAATGAAGGTACACATACTAACAAAAGCAACACGTGTAAAAAATGATCAGGGTGCTCATTTATAAAACTTTGTGTAGAATTCTTACTAAAACGTACTTGAGCTCAGCAAAAACTTTTCACTTAAGTAAAATCCATTTCTGATTTCTAAAACTCTGCGTACGCACAGATCCACAATTCTGCTTTATAAATCGCTCTCAGACCTAGAACTGTGCTCAGCTGTTTTTGGATCATAACCCTCCTCCTACACACCCACATTCTGACATATATGGTCAATGCAAAGACCTCATGAATTATTGCATATGCATAAGCATATACAATATGCTTTTGGTTTTTAAGTGTAAATCATGACAACAGAGAGGTTTAGAAAACGTAATTTCACAGAGGCTGAAACTCCAGGTGCTTGTGGTGGAGGAACGGAAAAATGTTTTATTAGGTGATCAAATGTTGACACATCACAAATACACAGAAGTGCTACAAGAGTCAGAGACCCGCTGCAGGTGAGCGCTGTGTGTGTGTGTGTGTGTGTGTGTGTGTGTGTGTGTGTGTGTGTGTGTGTGTGTGTGTGTGTGTGTGTGTGTGTGTGTGTGTGTGTGTGTGTGCATGCTCATGTGAGATGTGTGTGTAAACAACTAGATGCCACACCTCAGCAGTTTTTTACAACTCAGCAGCACAAATTCTAGAATTTACACAGCCAGAAAAATACAAATACATGTATTCCACTATATAATCAGTTATTACACAAACACACGTTGCATCATAAAATACCACGTGACTATATTTTGCAGCAGTTTTGTTTAAATTAGATTTTTTTTTTTGGGGGGGGGGCATGAACTTAAAAAACAAAGAAGAGCAGAACAAAGAAGAACATTTTTAACTACATTGCTTATCATTTAAATGTTTAATGTTAAAGACTCTTGCCTGTTGCAAACAAACCTCAGTTTGGAGAATATTTAATAAACTGACCTGTGCATCAAGCTAAATGCTATGCAGATATTTCAGGTATAAGCAGGTATTTTCTCCATTTAAGGTAACAAGATTATTATCAGGGAGAAAATCCTTCAGAGCTCAAACTAAAAGCCACTGGCCTGAAATGACTGGAGAAATGAGGAGATGCAGGTTTTATCCTTTACATTTGAAATGGATCAAAACCTGTGATTTGAATGGGACTTTTTGGGTCCATAGTTATGTTAATGTTAGTACTTTAGATTGCATTGTTTACAGTAGGCTAAGAATAAATACAATTAAAGTTGAGAACACTCAGAAATGCAGAACATTGTATAAATTATCATCAATATGTTGGACAGATTGATAAAATATGCTAAAAAGGTCATCGCAAAAACACCCCCAAATTTTTTTTAAACCCGCAAAAAATGTCCATGGGTGCATCAAAGTTGTTATGATAAATCTATATGTATGTTATTTACCCCACCTCGAAATTTTGGCTAAAAAGGAACAAGTCATTAATAAAACAACACGTTAGCATTTTAATACGACTTATTTGCGTCTTTTTGAAGTAAATAAATCAAAATTACTGTGCAGTTTTTTCGTGTTGACCAGCGCCTCTTGAGACCAATTAAAATATGGTTTAATGAACAAGTAATAAAGTATGCAGTTAACTTCATACTGTTCATAAGTTCTGACACTGTAAATATGTTACTGTATGTCCTGATTGCAGTGCAGCAGTTAGCACTCCTGAGGGTTTGTCCAGGTTTTTCCTGCGTCTAAGGGCATACACGTTGGATTGATTGATGATTCTAATTTAGCTGAGGGTGTGAGAGTGAGAGTGCAGGACTATCTGTCTCCCTGCGTTAGCTCTGTGATGGACAGGCGACCTGTCCACGATGTACTCCACCTCCTCCTGCTGAGTGTCAGCAGGTGTAGGCTCCACTTCATCATCACGACACTTGCAGGGATTGAAACTGTGATTTATGGATAGAAGTGTTGATTTGACTATAAACAAGGTATTCATTAGTGTACATTGCTTTATAATCTGTTGAACAACAACACAGCCCGCTAGATTTATGTCTACTGATCACATTATACAGTATTTAACAGTTTACTGGGTGAGAGTCAGTTCTTCCTAACCCTCTAAAACCTGAAAAACTATTAAAAACTTTTTTAAATGTACTGGGGTGAAGTTAATATTTCAACTAAATAATAATTTGTTTTACGTAATCCTTTAACAGCAATAAAAAAATAAAATTGACCCTCTCCACCAGAGTGCAAAAGACATGTATAGGACTGGATATGGCAGGTTTTACTACTAATCCTAATCCTCCAGCTGGTCGTAGAAAACCTGGAGTGGTTTGAGGCCAATTTCCAACAACAGGAGGTAATCTGAGGCCATCATCATTGACCGGCATGGGAAAAGGCGAAACTCTCCCTTCAGGTTGGGCCTGTGTTTCCACCTTAAGCAGAGGAGTTCAGTGTCTTGGTGACTTGACTGGTGATAGGATTTTCATCTTAAAGTGACTGGGTCAGTCTTAGAGACATAATTAGGTTACCAGTCAACTAGAGCTCAGATAAGAGCTGATTCTCCTCCACAATGAAAGGACTCAGCTGAGGTTTTCAGGTCTGACCGAATGTTTCCTTGCTGCCTTCCTCTGAAGGTTTTCTGGGCTCGTCCCTGGGGCAGACCCAGGAATAGCTGGAGGGACTGTATAAACTACCTGTCCAGGGAATGCCTTTGGATTCCCCAGGAAGAGCTTCACTAGGGAGAAGGATGTCTGGGTTCTTATCTTGGACCTGTTATCTCCACAATGAAACCTTGGATTAATGATGAGAAATAGATGGATGTATAGAAAGATTATTCTAAATACTTAACCCATTAGCTGCTGTACTGTCTGAAGTAGTCTGAATTGGTTAAAGGATCTTGAACTCGGTTCTCACTTCACTTTTACCCATCCAGTCTGATGCACCATCCCTGGGGTTTGTTTATTTGACTGTGTCAAAGTTGTTTAGCTTAAGATAAACTGGGAGCCCTTCCTTAATGGTGGTGCTGAACCACATTATATGCAGCGTGCTCCTGTTTCTGTGCCATTCCCCTTTAATTAAGTGCCAATACTGTCATTAGCTCTGCCACAGGCAGGCTTAGGGCCACAGATGCCCAGTGGTGCTGCTGGAGTTAGATTAATTGCTGTATTAATATTGATGAGGGTCGTCTATGGCTGACCTGCTGTGATTTCCAACTGCACACACACACGTGCACACAAACTTACACACATGCACCGTTTTATCAGCATAACCATTGTTCTGGATAAAAAACTGGCAGGTGCAGGACTGAATTCTCTTTCACTAACAAGGGACAGAAGTCACATTTATTGTGCTGAACTCTTTCACATGAATTCCTGCTGCCCCATCGTGTACGCTGTGCAGCGAAAAGCCACCTGAACACACTTTGTCTGCATCACACAGAGCTGCAGCCTCTCCTCCATCTCTCCTTTGTGTTTCTTGGATAGATCCTTTCTCTTCTTTTTCTCCAGTCTCCACCTCATTTACCGTGACTCCTTATCAACCTGCTGTCTCTTACAATCCTTCAATGGCTCCCCCACCTGTGTGTCTACACCTCACCCTTCTCCCCTCCTCTGTGCATCTTCATCAGCATCTGTCTCCCACTACTACCTCATCTGTCTCACCTCCATTGTTGTCACCTCTGTTTTCTTTACACACATTTGCACACACTGTTGAGACACCCTTTCCTTGTATTTTCTGTTGATAACGTTCACTAAAGCAGACAGTGTTTGGCTGTCAGATAAATCTACAGCCTGTTTGGAACTTTAGACGTGTTTTGAAGAGTGTATTCTAGCCAGTAACATCACCACCTCCTCTTTTCTGCACTTACATCTTTCTTTTGTCTGTTTCTAATTACAGTACAGTATGTTTCTTACCACGGCGCCACCCCTCCGGCGAGGGAGCACACCTCTGCCTGTCAAACACCAGTTGCGGAGGGAAGAGGCCGTATCAGAGGACTGCGACTGGATCCCAGGTTTGGAGGAGCCTACCACGTTGCCTATCAGTGACACAGCGGTGCCTCGGGATGAGTCCTTCAGCCAGTCGGCAGCCGCCCAGTCAGCCTACCACAGCCACGGCGGGGCACTAAGGATAGTTCTACTGGGGCAGAACGGCGTGGGAAAGTCGTCGCTGGCCTTATCCCTCGCTGGACAGTCCGACAGATCCCTCTCTATAGACTCTGAGACACAAGCCTGTGGTAATAACTTATAAAAGGGGGGGGGGGGGGCTTCTTTTAACAGCTTCACGGTTTTAGCTTTTAGAAAAGCTTAATTAAGAAGACACTGTAGAGGAAATATCTTTGTTAGATCAAAACGTCTTTTTCTCAAACACTTAAGAAAGCTAATTCACTGAAGCATGAGTGGTAAATACACTGCTAACTACATGAAGGACAGGTAGACAAGAAGACTATCACCATGGTTTATACATGGAGTGCACCAAGTATCTAACTGAATCTTCTCCAAGGCCCCTATCACGCTGGATGAACAGTTAGTGTAGATGGTCTTTGCAGGATCTTGATGAAGTCTTCAGAGTCTTAAGAATGCAGTTGTGAATGGTAGAGTGTGGTAGGCTCAGTGATTTTGAGCATTCACAAAATTTCCTAAACAAAGTTGTGGTGGTTTATTATGTTGATGGTAGCTCATCAGGGGCCTGGATGGAGCAGGGTTACAGTGTATCCATGGCTTGGGGCCCGTGTACATCACTGTGGCTTGGTCATTTAACATTTAAAGCAGGACTGGACACACTGGCCTCATGTCTAACCCCATCCCGCCATTAGTGCTATATAGGGCTGCATGATATATATTAGGCAAACTGTGATATGCAATAATGAGATAAATGAACAGACCTGTTTTCCAGTCCTGGTACTGGGTGTTGCAGCACTTCCAGCAACAAATTCATCCAAAGACATGCTAAACGTTTACTACTACGGTATATGCATGCTGCAGATCAACTTAATGGGGAAAAGCTCCTCTACATAAATGATAAAAACAATGTTTTCTACCTCAACAAGACCCAATTCCAACACTAAGCAGCCAAATAAAATAAACATAAAAAGATGCTAAATACACAGAGAAAACTGTAGTGACAATGATTCTATTCACACAAGTCACCATTTAAATCAATGCCAAATTTATTTCAGAATCAGAATCAGAATTGTTTTTATAATATTTATAGATGTAAGTGAAGTTTCACATTACCCGGAATTTGCCTCAGTGAATTGGTGCAGACATACATAGTAATAAGGTCCAGTCACATTAGAAAAAGAAAAATCAATAAATAATAAGAGGAAACATGAGGTAAAGTAACTGCTGCAGAGCTGCTGTTTAAGAGTCCAGCAGCAGAGGGGAAGAAGCTGTCTTTGTGGGGAGAGGTTCTGGTCAGAATGGACCTCAACCTCCTGTTTGAAGGGAGTGGTTCAAACAGTGCATGACCTGGATGGGAGGGGTCGGCTATGACACGACCTGCACGCCTCAGAGACCTGGAGACGTACAGGTCATGGAGTGAGGGAAGGCTGCAGCCGATCACCTTCTATTTACTTCTTTTTCCTTTCTAACACTTTTATGTTTCATCACAAAATTCACTGAACCAGCAGCTGAAGAAAGGGGAAAACAAAGATCATTTCTTGATGTCAGAAACATAAATGTTGTCTTACCTCTGATGTTTTATAGTCATCATTCGTGTTAGAGTAAAAAGTATCAGTCCTCCTGTAATCCAACTCGTAATTCTGGAGCACACACACACACGCGATGCACGTACACCCACAGGTGTCTTGCAGAGTACATGTTTTGTAGAACTTCGTCTTTCTTGTAACCAGAGTATCTCCAAATGAGGGACGTGATTTTTTTTTAACCACGAGGTCATCGCTGACATTTTCCTCACTTGTTTTGCACTCAGCCATTGCAACACTAAGCTATGCTAACTCAGGTAGCATCAAACAGGTCACAGAGGGGACAGGCGTCTAATGGATCCATCTGATTGGCCACATATGGGAAGGGCTACATTTGATTGGTCAAATACTTCTGTGAAAATATCACAACGCATTAGCTTACAAAGAGTTGATGTATAGCATGTATGGAAACATTTAAACCATGCCCTAGTGCTATACCAACATTACATGATCTTTCTGTGGTTCAAGAGACTCATACCAGATAGGAGCATACTGTAGAGTGTGATCCATTCATAGTGGTAGGATCATCATGGGAATGTGCTGCTGACTGATTTGGTCAAACTACAGGAGAGGATTACAAGTATTTAGAGAAAAGCAGAGAAAAAACATTTGGTGAGTACTTGGAGAATAGTAGCAGCAATCCAGCCACTAAATGATCATGAAAACTGTGGAGAGTACAGCAGGGTATCATTAATCCACTAACTTAACTAAAGTTCAACCCTATTTAAAGCGGCTCTCTGGATTATTTTTCTCTGTATCAAAGTTTTCTAAATGTTTTAAATATTTCAGGTCTAAACTATGATCTATGGGTTGAGTTCCACAACATCTGTCATTCTGATGAAGACCCTCCTTCCTCCTAGAGACCCCTTTCCATTATTTCTTGCCGCCGACATTTTTCAGCCAATGAAATTCAAATGTCTGCATTCTCTCAACATGCACGCGCATCGAGCAAACCTGTACCAGTAGGGGGCGCTGTCGTACAGGACGCTCCGTGTGTTTCTCTGCCGTCTCAGCCGTTCACTGAGGACTCACAGCTCATTTCTACTAAAAACCTACCCATTCCCCAGCTAAAGATGGATTTATTTTTATTTTTAAACCTTTCACCTCACAGAATGGCAAGGCTTGACAGGATTATGCGTTTATTTTGGTCAGAAAGTTCATCCAGGGCCGAGTCAAGTTCAGCTTCAGAGTCCAGCAGCAGCTCTCTGCTAACAGAGCTAATATCAGAAGCAGCAGGGACAGAGAGGGCTCATCAGACCCTCGTAGTATTGTTGGAATAAGATTGTGAACTGTGAGTGATTAAACCCTACACATTGAGCTGTACAGCTTATGCCCGAAGTATATGCGCTGTGTGCATGCGCGCACACGTGACCGGACGCGTGTGTCGAGATGTTTTGAGGAGGAGCTTTTGGATGTTAGATTCAAAAACTGCTCTCCTGATGAAATAATCCAGAGTGCGGCTTTAACTTGTTTGTTTAAAAAGCACCAAATAAATTGTGGAAAAGAGGTTTTAAAGTGCAGGAAAACGGTTTTGTTTTTACTAAATCTAAGACGTATTACTTGTTTCCCTCTGGTCCGGTTTGATGCTTCACTATTCAGCATCTGGCTGTAGTTCCTTATTAAGCAGAGACATGCCAGTCGTCTGGATCTCATCAGACCCACATCAGGTTCTTTTTTTCCTTTTCTAATTGGCTTTCTTGCCTTTGTTATGCCCCTTCAGACTGCCTGTTTGAGGCTGACTGTTGCTCCTTTGTTGGCGTTTGTTTGGTAGGATATGGAGGCAGCATGTTGGGTTAAAGCCAGTGTAGATTATCACAGAGGAAAATGTGTGAGGAGGAGAGCAGGCTCAATTAAACAGACCAATCCAGTGACAGTGGCTGTCATCAGTCCTCTTGTGTTATCTGAAAGAACACTCTGATACAGCGCTTTATTCTATTGGGTTAGTATGGATGAGTGAAGATGAGCAACAAAAGCATCAGGAAAGGATTTATTGGTGTGAAACAGTCTAATCTTACAATGAAATGTTTCTTAATGTGTCAAATTAAAGCTTATAAATTCAGTTTTTTGCTTTGTGCTCTGGGGCAGCATCAGTGCAAACAATACCAGGACTAATCAGCCCTCGATCTCTCATTGTCAGCCTGAGGTGACGGCCCACAGGGTTCCAACAGGCCTTCATTAAAAACTCAAGTTTGCAGAGGCAATGTTGAGGTTGAAGTTAAAAGGGAAAAATGAAAAATACTACTTTTAGGAAAAAGTCAAAAGTAGTGTTTTTCTAGAACTATCAGTTTTATTAATATTGTTCTCTGGTAAAATGCATACTATTTTTATGAGCTTCAGATGTTTCGAGGTGTGTTTGAGACTTTTATTGTGAAGGATTGAAGCTCTGATTTCTGTTGTTGAAGAATCTAAAAGCCTACACCTTGCATTCAACAAAATGTTCTTGTTCTTCATAGTTTACTCAGTAAGTGTATAATATTGATGATATTGAATAACAATAATTAAAAGATAATATATACAGTTAGGTTTTGGGGCTTTTACGGGCAAATCTTGGAAAAGCCTGCTTTAAACTTGTATTCAGACTCTTTTCTACAGTTATACTCCTTGTTTTGTGTTTTCTTTTCACTGGCCCTAGTGTGCTGTTGTACTTTAGATGTCTGTAGTGAACCAAAGTTAATTTATGAGCAATTTGCCCAAAGCATGTACATCAAATTCAATCAACACCTGCGTAATTACCTTTTAAAACATGTTTACAGCTTTTGAACAGATGGTCAGTCATGTCAGTTGTTAGTGAAATGACACCTGGTTCAGCAAACGGCATTAAAACACTCATACCTGGAATCTGTACGGACTGTAGATCAGCCTTTTGAGCAGAACACAACTCCAGGTCTGCTTTTTGTTCTGCTGAGCATTTCAACTTATTTCAAATGAAAATATAACCTTTAACAGTTTTTGTATGATTCACTTTTATTATTGTTATAACTATAGGTGAAAGCTTTTAGGAAAACTCAAACTAATCATCAGATCAACAACTACAACTGATTAGCTTTAGGAGTCAGCCTGATTCAAGATGGCCACCTCTCCTATTCAAAATTAGCAACAACAAAAAAAGACTAACTTAGTCAGTTTTAAGGTGAACTTTGGTATTGTAGTAGCTGAGAGTCATTTACAACACATACTCTTTCTATTTTATGATCGTGGTAGAGCTTTATTCAAATTTCTGGCATTAACTGTTGTGAAACCTGTCTGTTATAAAATAAATGATCATGAACCACTGGATGGATCTCAGTGAAACTCCCAAAGAGTCATCCCAGGCTTACTAATAGCAGACATTTTGATTTGAAACAGTAACGACACAGCTAATGAAGGCTACCTTCCACTCCCATGTGCTGGGTGTTCTTTAAACTATGTACTGAACTTCTAAATGGAATTCACCCCTCCTTAAGCTATCTGTGCCTTCCCTACCCTTTCAAGTCAAAGTGTCTGAACTAGGCCCATCAAATATCCAGCTGATTTGGAGTCAACCCCTTTCAATATGGGCTAATTGACCCAAACACACTCTAAGAAGTTAAATTATGATGCTGCTTGTTATACTGTATGTAACTTTTATTTACATATAAATACTTAAAATTACTTTTTCTTAGTGAAAACAGACGTGTTTTGTTGTATATAAGATTTTAAAACAATTAGACATAAGTTATTAAATCCAATCTAATCATGATTTTAACCTTTGTTAGGCCTCTATTTGAGTTAATATTGCCTAGTTGCATTCTGTATTACACCATTATATCAGTTTTTGCCCACCTTGTGCATTAATTACCACAAATACTCACTGCTCAGAAGTAACAACACATTCTTAGTTCAAAATGTAGCCAGCACTTTAACTTAAAGGGACATGAGGGAGCTTTGAAAAACAAACCTCATGAGCGCCGCGCCTGGCGCTGCGAATAACTGCAGCTTTTAGCGGGAGCGTGCACAAATTTCTCACTAGTTCATAAGGGTTCAACCAAAGGCAGCCGGAGGCATGATTCCATAAATAAAAATACATTTTATTAATACAAAAGGAAATATAGTAAAACAATGCCCCGCGACGCACACACACACGATCAGACTGAGGGAGCCGATCTAACAGAGCTAATCTCGCTAGCCGCTATGTTCCAGCTTCCACTGCTGCCTGTATGCTAAAAGCTTTAATCAGCCGGTGTTCTCGGACACCCGGAGGAGAATTTGAGAAATCTAGCGTGATAGAATCATGCCCCGCCGCATATATTACCCTAGATTTCTCAAATTCACATCACGGAGTAGAGCTCCGTAGCACCCGGAGGTCCATGCGCAGCAGAGCCGCCTTAGATGCACTGTAAGCGGACTGTGGTCTAGGAAACAGTCCGGGATTTGCGGCCTACAGTGCCGAGACCATAAACATGGACAGATTGCTGTGTGGTCGCCTATAACAGCACCTTTAGCTCTGTGAAACCCTTATAATCCATCAGAGAGGTTTTCAGCTCTATAAACACTGCCAAATAACACCAGTTTTATGAGAAAAACCACTGGTTTAGACAAGGAAGTCCGCCATTGACTAGCAACACCACACAAAGGTGCAATACTGCCACCTACTGGATATACATTTATTATTACTTTTTTAGCCCGAGAACGCGCAGAAGCGTCAGTTGACGTCACATCTGTAGGACAGCGCGGGAAATTCGGACCCCGAATTGCAGAACATTTTACAGCTCACAGCCTGTTCAAGATTATGGAATGATACATGGGTGGCCTCATTCTTTTTGATTTAAAATGCTTCATCACTTATTAACCTAAATAAACTGAACATGCAATTATTACTTTTCTTCAAAAGCTCCCTCATGTCCCTTTAAATTGTGTCTGGTATTACTGGTCAAGTGTTTATTTTTTGGCATAAGTTTATTTTTTAAATGATTTTATTTCTTTTGACCTTTAAACAAAACTAAACATTTGTACTGAAGCACCAGTTGAGTCCAAAGTTTGTATGTGTAATTTGTTTACATTGACTTAGAATGTTATTATTAGTATTTATGTTTTATTTTTCCACAAAAAGCCATGTTTGGATAAACTCTGCTCTTAAATTTGGCTTTGGTGAGCGATTCAATCCCCGGTTCCAGCAGAGCGTGCTGATGTATCCTTGGAGAAAAAACGGAACCCCGAGTTTCCCCTCAGGCGCCGTTCAAAAGGCAGCCCACTGCTCCCGAGGGACAAATATTTGACATTGGGTCAAATGCTGAGAAATAATTTCCCTAAAAGGGACAATAAAGATCACTTATTGTTATGTCAACTGGTTCCTTTAAACTATTTAACTGGAACATGAATATTTTAAGTCATATTACCCAGTGATGTTGAAGAAGCTGAACTAAATTGGCTTAAGTTAATTAAAATAGCATCTATTAAATTCAAATTAACAGCATCAAGTTAACTTAAGTTTGCTATTCTGGATTTATTGAGCTAAATTTAACTCTCTTTATCTAAATAAATATGTTAGGTAGATGTGTAATAATCTATATATTTAGGCAACTAGGTTTAGTGGAACCAGTTGACATAACTTGTTTAATTCAACACATCATTTCTTAAAGTGCAAAACAAGGCTGGCTTTAACTTGGTCACTTCTACAGATATCAACTACAATTTGATGTGGTAGGAGCTAAATAATTCACACCACTCTAAACTGTAACAGCATCTGTAAAATATTACAATATTGTGTGAAATCATGCATTATGTTATTTTCAAAATGTTACCAAAATGGCTAAAACTCCAATAAATTCCTAACAAAGGTAGTGATTTAATTATATGGAGTTTTCAACAGAAAAACAAATGTCTTGAAACATTTCACAGTTTAGTTTTTGTTCCATGTAAATGATCCCTCAAAAAAGTAAAACCATCATTTTCTAAGCTAACATGGTGTCGAAAAGGAGACTGTGTGATGCATTTGTCTTATTTTTCAAAGTCCACAGACTTTCTTCAGCATTTTTTTACAGAAACATAAGGGAAAAATGCACCAAAACTTCATTCTTACACTTTAACACAATCTTAATGAAAATGTCATCCATAGCTCTCATTATTTAAAGATCCTCACAGACCCTCAGATGTGGGGCAGGAACAGGTTTTAGGTGTTTGATTAACTTGCCAACACTCTGAGGCAGAGACTGAAAGTTGCAGAAACTTCATTTTTTTGCAAATATTCTCCATTTGTCAGCTCTGTAATATAGATAAATACTCTTCCACAACAGATTACAACCACTGTTTATTATCACATTATAGTTCAGTTTGAAGCTGTGCTCATGTTTGTCTCTTCCTATGGTTTCAGGTGAAGGCTATGAGTGCACGGTGACTGTAGACGACGAGGACAGCAAAGTCATAATTTACGACAATTGGAAACAGGTGAGTGGCAGTCGTTTCAGTTGGGTTATTTCCTGTTGTTAGACTAACTGCTTGTCTCTATGGTCACCTCTTCCTCTGACACTTTTATCTATGAAAACACACCTAAAGGAGCTAAACTACTTCAGCTATAGACTTGTTTTTTAAAGGACTGGAACATGTCCAAATACCAGATCCTGATTTGTTGGGGGGTTTTTTGGGACAGAGATGTTATTCCATTTTCTAAAAAACACAATAGTATATTATTACTTTATTGTCTCAGAAAGTTTAAACACCATTATTTTCTGTAAAAGTTAAGGAGCTAAAACCAGAATATAATAAGTACAGCAGTACGAGTGTGCTTGAATAGAAGAATTTCCATGCAATCACTGGTTGGAGGAGAACATAGAGATTAGTCAAGCTTCATGCAGAAGCATCCAGAGTTCTGACATCAACATTCTTTCCCTGAGCGTATCAAATGGAAATGGCCATTTGTTCAATTCCTCTGATGGGCTCATTTTTTGTGTGTATTCAAGTGTAAAAAGTGTTCGACTCTTTGCTGCACACGAGACCCTGTAGGAGCCTCACTGTACTCAAACTCTTTAAAGTTTTCTCATTTGAAAAACTGGAATCCACTTGTCTCTAAAGAGCTAAAAAGACATTTTTCTTTCTGTCGCTATGCATCATTGGGTTTTAGGTTAATACAGTGGTGATCATGTTTTGTTGCGGGGGAAAGTTAAGCTGCAGCAGCTTCAAGGCGACAGCAGTAGAGCTTGTCAAAATTCACCTTTTGACACGAGGACATTATACAGAATCAAACAGCACGCTGGTGTTTATGGATATTAATGAGATGATGGAGCTTTAGAGCTCTAATTACTCTGTGGGGTGGATCAGCCTATTCCAGATGTCCACTGGGCCAGCAGGACTCCGGTTCTTGTGGTTAAATATTCACACGCAGACACATTGAACTCCTCAGAAAACATGCTCATTTCTCACTAGCAATTTTGTTGCCCTTCCTTCCTGCAGCTGTCATCACTCTCAAATCTCTGCTTTTTTTAAAATAAAAAAATGCTTGTTTGTCTGAATACTTCGGTAAAAGCTCACTGAAAGTTAATTACATTTGTTAGTCTGTGCACGTTAATACGAGGCAGGGCATTAGGGCTGTAGCAACAGACGTGGTCCAGCAGGAAGCTTGGATTGACTCCAGAGCCGTCAGCGTTTGTGGTGGCCGGGGGCAGAGAGGACTGGACGGCTTCCCATTCTTCAGCTCGTCCTCATGTTTTTGTGCCTTAGAGATAACAGCCGTAGATGCATAAAATCACAAATCAAATATAAAGTTGGGTGAGGAGAGAGACGTTCTCTGAATGTCTGAGACGTGCCCTGGCCCTGAGCTAAAGCATCATTTACTGCCAGCACTTACACTCTGGAGAGGAAGGGCCTTTGGCCTTGCAGGCAAGCTGTGAGCATTCGCCATGGGACAACCCAATCTACACCCACGTTACCATAGCAACACACACATACACATAAACACACACACAGGGCTGAATTAATCACTCATTCACGCATAACATCATGCTAGAGCAGTCAGCATCTAACTGCTGGCTGACTTTGTTCTCTCTGACCATCAGCACATCGGCCTGCAGCGCAAACCAAAAAAAAACTGCATAGTTAGCAATCGTTCCTTCAAGTGCTTCTTTCTGATTGACACTAAGCAGTCTTTTCCCCTCTACTTTGCATCAAACAAACCACAGGTGGAGCTAAAAATCTGCAACTGCAGGATCCTGTAAACACGTTAAGACCACGCTGTCAAAGGGTGTGAGCGCTAACAGATGCTGCTTCGGCGCGGTTTTGTGTTTAACGCACAGTGGCGTGCTGTATACATGCTCAGGAGGGAGAAGGAGTCTGCTCAGCCAGACGTCGGGGCGGGTGAGGGTGCCGTGAGAGACAGGATGGTTTAAAGAAGTCATCTGTGTTCTCAGAATAGAAACACTGACACACATGGCCTTGACCTAGTCTGCCCAAGTTGTCCTCTGCTGTAGATTGACATCTCACACAGCCAGTCACTGTGCAGTCAACCAAGTGGGCTTTGTCACCCCCATTTTTATGTGTTTGCTAAAGTGCTCCTTCATGTCTGAACTCAAATCAAGACTTTCTATTATTATTTAATAACCTGAAATTAAAATATTTATCATGAACGGGTGAAACGGTGCAGCCTCGAGCCTGAGAAAAAAAACAAATCAGCGTTGAATATCTGTGCACACGCATGTCTACATGCTACTGCTGACCTTTACAAATGCACGGGTCAATGTGTTTAGGATAGAGAATAGTGAGGATGTAATTTGGAGGAAAGCAATTGCTGCTCAACTGCATTTTGTTGCCTAATTAGGAGAAAATGAAAATATCTATTTGCCAGCTCCTGGAATGGAGACAAGTTAAGGCATTGAAACATACCCAAAGAAAGAAAGTCCATGGACACTTTCTTCTCCTTCCTATTTTACTGCTTTTTACTCTTATGAGAGTTGTTCTGCACGGCTGAAGCGATTATACCTCAACATTTTTTTTACTGTAAAGTAGAATCAAATAAGAGGAAAAGCTTGATCAAAAAAAAGTCTCTCATCCTTTTTTGACACTTTGACATTTAGGGGCTAAATTAATTTTTATACAGCAATTTATGTAGTAAGTAAGTAAGTAAGTAAGTAAGTAAGTAAGTAAGTAAGTAAAGTTTATTTATATAGCACCTTTCACAGAAAAAATCACAAAGTGCTTCACAGAAAACAGAATCAAACATGATAAAACAAATAAAATCAATAAAACAAACAAAATATCATTACAAATCAAAATCATTAAACAACAACAAAAGAACATAAAAGAGTTATTTAAAAGCAGTTTTGAATATTTGGGTCTTCAGCTGCTTTTTAAAGGAGTCCAGACTGTCTATACAGCGTAAAACTAAAGGAAGGTCATTCCAAAGTCGCGGTGCAACAGACTGGAAGGAGCGATCACCTCGACTTTTAAATCTGGTCCTTGGAACTGTTAGGAGATTCTGGTCTGTGGACCTGAGAGCTCGGGTTGGAGCGTACGGCTTTATCAGTTCAGCAACATAAAGAGGAGTTTGACCATGTAGGGCCCTGAAAGTTAGAGTCAGGATTTTAAAATGAACTCTACATTTAACAGGTAACCAGTGCAGAGACCTCAGAATAGGAGTGATGTGATATTTTCTGTTTGCTCCAGTGAGGAGCCTTGCTGCAGAGTTCTGGACCAGCTGAAGGCCATAAAGGGCTTTTTGGTTCAAACATGTGAAAAGTGTGTTACAGTAATATAGACGGGAGGAGATAAAAGCATGAAGAACCATTTCCAGTTCAGGTTTTGACACCAACTTTCTCAGTTTGGAAATATTTCTCAGATGATAAAAACAGTTTCTGACCAGCACACGTAGTTGATCACTTAAATCAGTCTGCACCATCAGCCACATTCAGCCACTCACTCATACACGTTCTCACAGCACTTCTTAGGCCCCTACATACAGTACAAGCTACTCCGTGTTCTGGTGTGTTTGATCTTCACTTATTTATTTATTAACATTTATTTTACCAGGAAATGTCCCATTAAATTTCAGAATCTCTTTTTCAAGGGAGTCCTTGGTTATCACCTATAGGGCATGTTGTGATCTGAGGGGGAAACTGGAGTACCCAGATGAAACCCAAGCACGCATGGAGAGAACATGCTAATTCCTCCGGGATTCAAACCTGCAACCTTCTTGCTGCGAGGCAACAGCTCTGCAGTTGTGCTAGCAACTGTGACCACCGTGCAGCCCAGTCAGTGTACGACCAGTGTTTTGAGTAAAACAGCTTTTCAAAATTGTCTTTTGAAGTAGAGCTTTTTAAAATCTTCTCTTTTGGACTCGGGATATGGAGTTTAAAAACAAAACGATGACATAGCATGACTTCATGCATGACTAGGCTTATGGCACATCTGTGATCTGAGCGGCTAGTTTTGATCAGCACTTCCTGTTGTGGTGCGAGCTCTTACGGCCACGGTTGCGTTTGCGCACGCTTCCAGCACTTCAGTCAATAGCTGGATAACTAGTGCTGTTCTTTGTCTGTATTTTGATATGTTGAACATCTATTTTAGCGTTCTGGTTTGAATTTCAGCTTGTTTTCTGGATGAAGATTTCTTTTAAAAACAAAAAGCCAAACAAACCAAATATTTTTATATACCCATTGAGACCAAGACTTCTTCACCTGGCCCAGAAAGGCAGCCAGGGAGTGACAAGATTCACATTCTTGGCTGTGAGATTTCACCAAGCAAACAACTGCTCTTTCTCTTGAGCCTTAAACATCTAAAATAAATCACAAGTAACGCTGGGATTATGTCCCTCAAAGGTTAAACTCAATCTAATTCTAAGGTCACACAATATTTTCATTATTAATACTTTGTTGTGTCCAAGAAGCAAATCCTCTTTAATCCTCCCTAAAGTTGCAGGTCAGAGGTCAGCCATATAGAACAGCATTCGTGACATGAGGACGGATTTGGGGATTTGCTGATTGACAGACTGGAGGCTCCACCTGCCAGGATATTAAAGCTTGAATCTGGGTCATACAGGCACACTTTCTATATGCTGTTGTGTGTGAGGTGGTAGACGTGGCGTGCAACAGTCCACATTGTGATGTCAGCTGTATTCAGAGAGGATGAAGTCATTCCTGGTGTCTGGTGTTCAGCTTACGCAGGGCTTCTGTACTGGTATTTGTGTGTGAGTGTGTGTTTTGCGTATGAAGGGTAGACTAGGTGACCTCAGTAATAAATTTCCTCAGGGAATCGTCGTCTATTTGCAGCAAAACGCGAGTGCAGAACGAGTAAACCCAACTAGCTCAGCGTTCCATCTGCACAGAGCTTTGTCATGCTGCTGTCAGATTCTGTCTTCGCCACATAGCAAGCTTCTCCTCTGCCTCCTCTTCCTATTTTTGATCCTCCCCCTCCTTGCTTCCTTTTCCTGTCCTCTTTCAATCCCTCCATTTATCACCGTCTTTATTGATCCGCCTGCTCTTTCATTCTGCCCTGACAGCCAGTCGAACTTACAGATAAGAACACAAGCCAAAGAGGCAGATGTGTGCAAAGTGCACGTGTTTGCTTTTGATAAAGCCAAGTGGTAGCTGAAGCGTCTATGTATTTATCCGTGCACGTGAGCGTGTGTTGGTGCGAGCAGGTGGGGCTGTGCTTGTTTCCATGTGAAGGCCCTAAGCTGCTTTACTCATATATCTTGTTTTGCATTGCAAGCTGTTTAAAAACCAATAGATGGCAATCTGTTTGGCTCTGTTTGACAAGCGAGTTATATAATGATAAACACACATGCATGTTCTCACTTTTTCTTTTTTAAAGGGTCACATTTAGGAGGTTTTTGCCTTTTTCCCAGTCACAAATAACAATGTGAGTGTTGGTGCAGCCACAGCAGGTTATGCAAATCCCGTCTGATGAGACACTCACTGTAATAGTTGCTGATGTTGTGTGATGCTCAAGCATGTAGGTTTATCTAATTCTATGAGAAATACAGAAAACATAATGGAGCTTGATGGTGTCAGGTTTTGTTTCGCATGTTCTACTAAACTGAAGTGACGTACAATTAATATTTGAATGTGATCTGGACAAAGGGACTCTAACTCAAGCTGAAAACATTTGTAACAATTGTTTTTTGGTTATTCTGACTCTGTCTTTAGCCTGTAACACTTACTGTAGCATTGAGACAGCTGATGAATAGAAATTAGCATGAAAGTTGTTGTGGTCCCTGAACAATCATTCCATCTAGATTTTATTAAATTAGTCCTCAAGCAGCACCAGTGTATTTATCAAGCAGCACGGCACTAGAGTGATACCAAAAATAAAAAATTAAGATCTGTTAGTTTACCCCACCCTGAAGTATCATTTGAAATTCTTACTGTTGTAGATAAATACAACTGGTTAATTAATTCATTATATTAATTTAACAAAACCTCGTAACGATGCCAAGATGGTAAAAAAGGCTAGTTGAACAATTGGAACCAATAATTTAAACTTAATTATAATAATGAATAAGAAAATGAATGAATACATTTTTATTTTGATTACTTTCAAAATTCAACAGCCATAAAAAAGAAATATAAAGAAAAATAATAAAGTATTAGCCTAGTATACTAGACCGTCATTATATATACACATATATAGTCTGGTTTACCAGGCTAATAAATTATAGCATTTACATGACTTAGGCTGACTTAAATGTGAGATATTAGCTAATAAATATTGTGTCCTTGGTCTGGTAAAGGTTACCATCATTATCATAATGGTTCCTAAAGTGAACTTTGACACCACTAGAAGTGATTTCAATTAAAATGTAACAGTTTTAATGGATATTGGGAGTAAAATACCAGCTGAACCTGTTTCTTCACGATGTTGTGTAATTTAGCTTTATGGTCTGTTGGATTCATACGTCTTTGCCCTGTTATTGTGTGGGTCAGAAGTTTGTGAACCACAGACTTATTAGAGTATAACAGAAACAGTGGCCTGACTGGAGTTTTAAATATGAACTCGTTACTAAAAGAATCAGCTGGTAGAGGATTAGTCCTCTCTTCTCACACATCATTGTTTAGGAACCACTTCAGTCTTTTCAGTCATTTGAGGTCGTACTCCTTTTTTTTGATGGGTCAGTTTTCACTCTGGGGTATTGTGGCCATTTGTAATCTTTATTACTACAACTATCAGGTCTTTTGACTGATTGGCTGAGCTAACAAACTTAATGCTCTGTTGCAGCACATAAGACTGATGTGTCTGTTTTGAATGTTTGCTCTTTAGAGCAGCTCAACCCAAAGATCCACATCCTTCTCCCTTCTTGTTGGTGGAGGTTACATGAGTCAGTACCTAAAATGAGTATCTGCCAGAAGTGAGTTGCTCGGTTCCTGTTTGCGTTTCTGCCATGATTGTGCAGCCTGGTTTTACATCTGCTGCCTCTCAGCCAGCCTACCTGGTAAAATACAGAATAATAAATAAATGATCAGAGCAGCCAGAATGTCTGCATGTTTCCTTTTTTTGCCTGGAATAACACTTTGATGAGGACCTTTGATTGGTCGTTCATGTACACTTTTACTGAAAACATGCATACGTTGGATTTGTAGGTGCTATGTATAAAAGTAAGTTATCTTAAATATAAAGACTGATTTTTATGTAATACAAAACAATTCACGTAAAATATTCAAACCATCAGTAAGAGCTCATCACTTGACAGCTACATTTCTTACAGCACCTGTTTAAGCTACGTTCTGCACGTGTGCAACTTCTTTAATGCCAGACACTTATTTCAGACACTGGCACTGTGTATAAGTGATGCAGTGCGCTGAATGTGAAGCAAGTGTTGCTCAAACGCTGCATTCCCCAGGCAGTGCAAAATAGATCATTATAACCCTCAGAGAGTCCTTATAACTGCTTGGTCCAAAAGCATCCACTACGCCAGCATGACACTATGTTTTAACAGAGTTAAACACACTAGAAAAGACACTTTCTGTCAGCGCTTTACTGCAGTGTCTTTGCAGCAGCAGCTGATTGAGGAACTGAGGCAGCAGCATCTTTTAAGTGTATGCAGAGGAACTGTCAAAGCTTTTATATCCAAACTTTATTAATTTATACAAACATTGTGAGCTGGTGGTGGAATATGTGGTATCTGGAGCAGACAGTCAGTGTGAGGCAGCCTCTACATCGTGTCTGCTGAGGTCTCAGTCTGTATTGGTTCACAGACTTTTCAGGAGTTCTATACTATGACGTTTGTTTAGTTTCAAAATACATGCAGGTGCACATGTGAAAACTGCTGCTATTTGTGTTATTTGTTCAGTCTGTGTCAATATTTAACATCACTGTTCACTAATTGAACTGTACGTCAAAGGATGGGTTAGTCAGTTGTGGTCATGTAGAACATGTAGCCTGTTCATCACACTGATGTGCTAGTAGAGTCACATTTGAGTTCACACTGCAGGCTCGCACCCTTGACCTACTTTTATGCTCATGAATTCTGTCCCGTGCAGTGGTGGTGCAGTAATGTGTCTTCACAATTATATTTTTCTACTTGCAAGATAGGTTTCCTTCACAGTCAGTTTGACCTTAGAGGAGCACGTTTTTCCACTATATGGAACGTTTTCAGAGACTAGTCTGATGTTAGCTTTAGCAGACCGCTAGAAAAATAGTTTCATTCTCAAAATTAAGTTTCCATGGATAGTAGGTAATTATAAGCAGTCCAGTCACAAGTCATTGTTGCAGTAGTCTACAGGCAGTGTTGCCAGTAACGCGCTACTTTGTAACGCGTTACTCTAAAATTACGTCATTTTTCAATAACGAGTAATCTAACGCGTTACTAATTCCAATCCAGTAATCTGATTAAAGTTATTTTTTTCGAGCCACTGTGCGTTACTTTGCGTTACTATCTTTGTCCATTTCCTTAAAATATTTATTTTCTTCCTGCATTTCTGTGAGCGGCGTTGTGTCACGTTCCCAGCATGAGGTGGAGTCACGTTTTCAACATGTGCACAGCTGAGGAGTCGCTCCAGCTGGAGGAGGAGTCACGTGACCTGTGATACCTTAGCGTATTTACCTGAATATCCGGGCATTATTTTTGTAAACTCCTCTGATACAACAGCATTGTTTTATCTTCGGGGTCTAGACTTTGTTAAGGAGTGTGAGACTGAGAACAAACGGAGAACCGACGAGCAGACTGGCACTAGCAGCCTGAATGTAGCCGAAGCTCCAAACAGCTGGACTGAAGCAGCGCCAGCCCTTTTTTGGATTATCATCATGACCTGGATGACTGAGAACCTTCACCAGCAACTAAAGAGACGTTTTGATGCATCCTTAGACAAACGCAGCAGTCGGTAAACAAAGCAGCAGCAGAAACAAGAGCTGATGTTAGCTCCTCATGGTCCTAAAACCCTCCGGTTTTAAGGAACTAACAGGTGAGTCTAAAGAACAGCTGATGACAGGAGCTAGATTATTAATTTTAGTCATAGTTGTGAATTTTACTTTACTTTAAATTCAATTTTTTTTATTTGTAAAAATAATTAAATAAATCTTTCTAAAAGATGAGATTTAGTTGTCAAACAAAATTTTTTCCAAAAAGTATATTTAGAAAAGAGGGTCAGGTAGGGTTAGGGTTGAGCTGGATTTCAGGTAAATCCTGTAAAAACCAGCTGCAGCAACACAAACAACTATGGAGGAGAGAGATGATCATTTTCTATCTGGAATAAATACAGTCAGGATTTAGTTAGTGTCAGATAAAGATGATAACATTAAGGTTTGTTCTAATGTTCATTCAAATGTTCTGATGTTAATAAAACATGTTAAAATGAATTTAATAGTTACAGTAATAAACAAGTTATTTTATAAAAGGTAGTTTTGCCATAAAAGTGTTAAATGTCAGGTCAAGAAAGACTCTATATTTATATTTCATAAAACCAAGTATTTTTTTCAGGAAATAGTTTGGAAGTTCAACTTTAATATAAGGGGATCCATTTTGTTGACTTGATGTTAAAATTCACTTCTGTGTTTTAGTAAAACTGGAGGTTATTTTAATGTTGAGGCAGGAGGAGGAGTCATCGGCAGCTGAATGTCACTAATAAAGTAACTAAAAAAGTAACTAGTAATCTAACTTAGTTACTTTTAAAGTCAAGTAGTCTGTAAAGTAACTAAGTTACTTTTTAAGGGAGTAATCAGTAATCAGTAGTCGGATTACTTTTTCAAAGTAACTGTGGCAACACTGTCTACAGGTGGAAAGGAAATTATTACATAATTAAATAATGCATTATATTACGTATATGGTTGTTATATATGATATATAAAATATAGTTTCGTTTTGAAATTTGTATTATTTCATATTTCCAATTTTAAAGGGTTGAACTAATTCATCACAGAAAGCTGGCTCTCTGTGTATTAAATGAACTAGCTGAGGTAATCTGTTTGGTGATCCACTGACCCTGAGGCCAGTCTTTTGTCCACCAGATCCCTTTGTGGTTGATCAAATGAGCATGTTAACCAATCATGTGAACTCCATATTATAGACAAAAAAAAGGCTGTGTGTATGACCCATCAACTATATATATATATATATATATATATATATATATATATATATATATATATATATATATATATATATATATATATATATATATATATATATTTGCTAAACATCCAACCAGAACCCAAAAGTCAAAGCACAAACAAACCACTACTACTACCACCCCCATCCCCCCAATGGTTCCAGCACAAGTTTTAAGTCCCCATATAAACATATGTACGCTTTTCCTGACTAAACTATTAGAAATGAACAAATTATGTTTCCAATTAACATTAGCTCTTCAGATTTCAGTTTTCTAAAATATTTAGCTTCTGTTTGATGCCTAAATAAACACTGTGACTATATGTGGGTGAGTGTTTGGGACACATCTATGCAGACTTCAAAACGACAACATGGCGTCACCTGTAGACAGAGTATCATGGCTGTTTTTAATAACAGTAAAAAGGCAGCAAAGTTATTTGCTTTAATCCACATTTGGACAATTAATCAATTATGAATGACAAGGAAACACAAGTTTCCAGATACCTAAATGGCTCCCTCAAATATACTGTATGGTTAATTGCCAAATTATCACACTATCGCCACCTACTGGACCGGAATGTCAGGTTTTATATTCATGTTTTAAATGCTGTGATGTGTTGAGATGATGGATTACTTCTTGGATCTGGGAGTTTTAAGATAAAATCTTCTGCAAATCTAAATGAGTCACTAATTAACACTTTTTTGTTGTTGTTGGTTGTTTTCCAAATATATCCTCTCGTGCACATAAGGTGTTATTTCTCATATCATTCCTGTTCATATCTGAGTAAAGTGACCTCCCCGTTACATGTAACATCCTGAAATCATTGCAGTAATTTAAAAGCAGCAGTGATCTCCACGGTTCTCCGTAGGCGTTAGTAGTCACAGTCAGACCTCTCGTCTGCGCTCCATGTGATGGCTGGACAGCAGCGGTGAACTGTAGAGTGAAATTCTATTTCTTATTCCAGCTCCCCTCAGCCTCCTGCAAATTAAAGGTCCTAAAATCATTCTGCCTCGTTAGTACCTGCATATTCTCACCATCAGGCTAAACTTTGTATCTTAACCTTTACAGAAAATTTAATAAATTACTTTTTTTTTTAGCAGTAAGAAACCTGTGTGGTCACAAGTTTAAAGTGAAAGAGAGTAGAGCTGATTTATGTAAGAACATACGACGTTTAAGCCCAGCAGCTTCAATATGATATTCAACAAAGATAAATGTTTTTTCTTTTTTATTATTTGTCTCGCACAAAGGCTTTTCACTGCAGGGCTAACACGCAGGTCAAATGTGTGCATTCGTTTCTGACTGTGACACCCACAGCTGTGAGACAGGCCTCGGGTTCTGGGAGGCGTCTGCTTGAATCAAACTCTGCTTTTCAAATGGATTTGCTGGAGGTTCCTGTCTTTTGACCTCAAAGAATAACAAATTTGTAAAAAGAAAAAGAAAGAAAAGAAAAGGAAATAGTGCGTACTGATTTAATAAAATAATTCTTATCAGATTTCATTAGATTCGTTTTTTGTTTGAGATGCAGCAGAAACTGGAAATGATTAAAAAATATCAAGGTTCCAAAAAGTCTGTTTTATGAACGTTGTGTATAAAAAAAGACACATGTGTAATGTTATTATTAGCTGCTCATATTTAAAACATTTGTAATGATTATTGTGTGATTTGCTATGTTTTGCTTGTTTAAAAAGCAGCAGCAGTTATTCTGATACTGAAGTCACGATCTGATATAGATAAATAAAAGGCAAAAACATGCAGCATATGGAGGAGCTATTCTGGGATGTAGCCTGAAGCAGCAATCAGCTGGCAGCATTTACTCCTAATATCAATTTAGAGCCAGCATGTCAGCTACTGCATGAGCTGACTGAACTTTTATAACTCAGCTGTAGAGTGATTTTGATTTCTCATGAATAATGCTGCACAATATTACAAAACAAGCATTTAAAAACTGTAATTTCTCTGTTTGTCTCTTTCCTTTCTGTCACATCACCTGCAGGAATCAACAGAACTTGTGTTTAATGTCACATATTCCACATCATTTTGTCACCAGAATCTGCTCCATCTCAGCATCTAATTCACGAAAAGTGCTTGAGCATCACACTAGAGCAGGTGTGCACTCTTTACATCAGGTCACAGATGACTCCACTGCACAACTATTTATCCACAGATATTTTAAGATGTTTAAATTATTTTAAATCTTTGGATGTCTGTATCCATATCTAATCAAATCATTCTCCACTCTCCTGGGACAACCACTAGCCTTTTGGCCATCAGCATAATATTTATCCTCATTAGAATTAAAGAGAAAACCAGTTGGAACAACCTGAGAGAATTAAAGCACCAAATAATTATTAATGTTAACAGTCGGTTAACCAGTTAATTACCATGGCAGAGTGAGGCGTGTCAGTCAGGTGAACTAGCAGTGCTGTAATGTTCTCCTGCCTGCTTAGTGAGGATTAATTATGCTTAAAGATGATCTGAATGTTTCTGTATGTGGTCCTTTTGTGTTTGTGTGCATCGTTGGAGGACTTATTGACAGATGGCCTGCACTCCATGAGGAAAGAGGAGCTGATTTATCGAGAGCGAAGGAAAAAACAGGAGAAAGGAAGTGAGAGTTGGCTCTGTCCTGAATCACTCTGCATCCGTTTGATAAAGAAACGTTCACTCAGTTGCAGTCTTGCTCCTGATTCCTGTCTACTCGTTTGTCTACAAAGACTCGTGTCTCCATCCTTCCTCTTCACGTCTTCTCGTCTCCGTTCTTCCTCCTCATCCTCCTTTCAGACGGTGACAGGTGGCCAGCAGCTCCCTCCCCTCTCGTCTTCTCATCTCCCTGCCTTTTCCTGCACTCCATCAAACAGACTCTGAATTTTCCACCCAAGGGTCAGATCCCATGCTTGTGAATTTTTCAGACATCTGAAACTCTCCGGAGGACAGGAATTTACAGAACCTCGAGGGCTGTGGATGTGGGTCGAGGGCATTCAGACATTCAATCGCTCTCGTTTTTTCTAAATCCGTGGAGAGCTGCTTAAAAAATCTGCCTCATTGACATAATGGGTCCAGCATTTAGGGCACTATAAAGATGGCAAAACAAGCAAAGACACTTTGAATTTGCAACTTATTTTTAGTTACTGCTCTGGATTTTCTTTAGTTTGTAGTAATGTCAGTCTATAAATGTCCAATCCTAAGAATCTTATTTAAACTGTATTTGGATTTTATTTATAACCTATATGCAGATGGTGTTTCAGAGGGGAGGTCTAAAACAAACCCCTCCTGTGTGTCTCTTGGTGTCCAAAGTATCCTTTGACATTAAGCTTTACCTTGTGGTGTCTGGTTTCACGTTTCTTTTTCGGTACAGCTGATCACCTGTGATGCTGGATCCGTTTCAGGGTATTTTAAATGTCCATGAAAAAGTCTATAAATCAGAAACTTGTCAAATAAAAAGTCTGTCTAACTTCAACAGCTTTATGTATATATATATATATATATATATATATATATATATATATATATATATATATATATATATATATATATATATAATAAGAAATTGCACTTCTAATTTTATTTATTTTTAGCCGCTGTGAATTTGATGCAGAACACACATGCACACATTTGTATGGGTTCATGGCTCATTCTCTCATAATTCAGAAATAGAATTATATTTACCATATTAAACAGAGATATCCTATTTCAAAAAGAAAATCAATGGTGGGTATGTTTTTAAGAAAAATGAACAACTTCCAACACACACTGCATCTCTCATGGATAAATTCACATACTGTGTTACTGATGTGCATTTCACCCTCGACTTATTTTATGAGGTTTCTAAACATGTGATGGAACCTGTTCAGAGCTGGAGCTGGAGGAAATATAAATGTGTGATTAGGGCTGCACGATTCTGGATAAAATAAGAATCACTTTTTTTTTTTTTTTGCTTAGAATTGAGATCACGATTCTGTCAAAAATGTTTTCCAATATAAATATTTATTACACTTATTACCTGCACATCAACTTCAGAACAGCTGACACTGAACATAAAAAACAATAAATGTCTGTCTTGTCTTCTCTTAAGTACACAACCTTTGAATAATTTTAATAACAATTTTGAACTTTGTCATTTGAGGGAGAAAAAGGGAGCGCTTGTTTTCATGCAGATTACGTCCCGGATCAAATGCGGTACAATTGACGTCTTCTTTTTTTTTTTAAGTGTTGTCATTTGAAAATGAGATTGCATACAAGTCTGAATTGAGATTGCGATTTTTTAACGATTAATTGTGCAGCCCTAAGTGTGATCATCATTAGTGTTTGTTTGATAGTTCTAAAAGGTGAATGCTGTTTTTGTGTGTGTTTATTTCTTATTTTATATTTAGTCATACTGGTGCCAACCCTTCAAAGGTTAGAATAAACTCTACTGTCAAATTTGGTTTTGCTCCAGTTTTACCATCATAGTTGGACAATTTTACATCGGATTTCATTTAGAGACTAGACTGTTTACATTAGAAGTAGCCCACTGTGTGCAGATGTTAAAGAGCATATTTTAAGTTCTTTTTTTTTTATTATTCTGATAAAACTCTGTCCAAAAATACTATTTGAAATGTTTATTGAGGGTATTTTGTTTTACAATACATTTTTTAAACCATTTTTCTAGTCCAAAGTGCCCCTTTTTGCAAAGCTTCTAAAAACGCTTTTTTTTCATATGTGGACCTGTGACGTCAGCTAAGGGAGCTCCTAGCTAGGTGGCGCTGCTTACAGTGTTGTCAGATGTAGATAAATAAAGTATTTGTAATATTCCCATAAATATGATCATTTGAGCCCTTTGTTGTGTGGAGTTTGTGTAACAGATGCTTGTTTTAATCATTGTGTAGATTTTTTAAAGCTAAACTACTTTAACATCTCAGACTGGCACCGCTCTAGTCTGCCAGCTGCCTGCTCGCTGTCGGCCATGAGTTGTTAGTTTTAGGTTAGAGCGCTCTTTAATCCAGTCAGTGTGAATTCATTTTAATAAAAAATGCTAAATTATTATGTTTATGAATGCCAATCGCCAGTCTGTCAGGACACTGAGTCAACAACGGGACGGCTTCCTTACCGGTACGGTGACTTCTGTTTGGAGACGAAAAACCCCGGTGGTCCTGGTCTAGTCCAGGACTGGATGTGATGGAGTCCCACTTACCGACGAAAAACATTCAGTGTGACTCTAAACAGGCGCCGTTACTTCGATCCATTCACCGGAACCGCTGTTAGCACGCAGCAGCTAACAGGAGCTAACGGGGAGACTTGAGTCTCGTTTCCATGCCAGGTTTGGTACGGTTCGTGGTGGGTCGTAATCCGGTACCGATCAGCGATTTCATGAGAGCATTTCCTTCAGGTGTCTGACCCTCACCTGGCTGGCGGGGTACAGTAAATCCATGCCGTGAGGCTCTCCAGAGGGGCTTCCCGTTCCCAGCGGGGCTACCAAGAGGGGATTCCCGTTCCCAGAGGGGCTACCAAGAGGGGCTTCCCGTTCCCAGCGGGGCTACCAAGAGGGGATTCCCGTTCCCAGCGGGGCTACCAAGAGGGGATTCCCGTTCCCAGAGGGGCTACCAAGAGGGGCTTCACGGCGGGGTTTCCAGCCTGACCCGACACTGTTTCGGTCAGCCTCGAACCGTTTAGCTGCATCCTGTGAAACTTTTTATAAACTCTTTCATTTCTTAACAATCCACCTGAACGCAGCTCAATGTTTGGAGCTCTGATGATCAAACCTTGTGCTAAACGCTGGTATTTTATCCAGACCCGAGTGAGGAGGTGGGTCACGGTCTACAGCTGGACCGACAGGGTACAGCCTTACAGGACTGATTGTTTTTATCTTTTTTTTTTCTTTTTTTTTTTAATCTTAATAAAATAACTGCTCACTATAGTAATAAAGTAATAAAATAACGGCACTCTGGGGGTTTGTTTTGCTCGTCACAAGTAGTGAATAGTGGATCAGTTTTCTATATAGAGAACAAACGGTCTCCCTGAACTGTCGTCACTTCCGGTTTGGTGAAAAAATTGACAATTCTCACAAAAACGAATCCAAGAGCCTAAATAAGCTGAATTTGTGTAAATTTTTATTCAGAAAAAGTTTCTATTATATTTCTCTAAACATTTGTTTAAGGGAGTGTCTAACTTAAAATATGCTCTTTAAGCTTCTGCCTTACAGGAGGAAGGTCCTGGGTTTGACTCCCTATTGGAGTTATCTGCATATAGTTTCCATGTTTTCCCTGTGAATGTGGGTTTTTTCCAGGTTTATTCATACAATCCAAAAGCATGCATGTCATGTGCAAATTAGCCTTAGGTGTGAGTGTGTGCATGTTTGTACAGCTCTCTGTGATGTGACGGACTGGGAACCTATTCAGGCGTAATGCTGCCTCTCGCCCAACAGCTGAGAATCAACTTCTCATGACCCTGAGTAAAAAGAAAGTAGTAAAGAAAATGAATGCATGAATAGAAAACACCATTTTAAACTGAGCAAGGCTGTTTGATTTTTATAAAAACCACTTTGAAATTCTCATTTTTATTTATAAAAGGGATATTTGAGTCATTCTGAAGTGGTGATCTGTCAGTTATTTATCTACGGTAAGAACCACACCCACCGATGACATCACTCAAAGTGGACTGAGTCTCCAGAAACAGGAAGTGGTCCTCTGACTGGAGCAAAGTTAGTCCTATCAGGAGAGCTGCTGCTGCTAAATGATGACATTTTTGGGTATTTAAAACAAATCTTTCTCAAAACAAAGTCATACTGTGGGGTTAGAACATTTTATCACCTGTTTGTAAACCTCTATTTTTGTGAGACTGTTAATTTAGTCCAAATAACTATGCTACTGTACATGCTGCTGCTGCAGCATAAACACCATAAGCTCAACAAACGGCTTCATGCTAAATTGTAGAGGTTAACAGGTAATATGGTCAGGGGTGCACATAACTGGGGCACCAGTGCGCATGCACACCAGATCTCATTTGTGCATACCAGACCCCTCTGCCTGAATGCTCCTTAGATAAATAACTGAAAAATGCAACTTAAGAATGACCTAAATGTCCCTTTAAAGCAGATATTATGAGAATGTTTCCAGCTAGGTACAGGAAAAACATTTTGAGATTCACGTTTCACATGACTAATCTAAGAAATAATAACATTCAGAAAAACAGCTTTCTGTCCTGATTTCAGTTGTAAAAGTAAGACGTGTAAAAATACAGAGTAAAGACATTTCTAATAGAGAGACCAGCCTCTTTCACTTTCTCTGTGTGTGTGTGTGTGCGTGCGTGCGTGCGTGCGTGTGCGTGTGTGTGTGTGTGTGTGTGTGTGTGTGTGTTATTCCAGTCCGTCGTAGCAGCTTGCTCCACCTGTTAGTTCACAGCTGTGTTTGAATTGTCCACTTCACTCTCTCTACAGTCTCTGCTGTATTGAGGACTCAGCAGGAGACGGAGCAGCCAGCTGTTGTTGCCTCTCAGAATTTGAATGCAGCGGCGTTTCTCAATTATATGCAGTAAATCACAAATAAATGCCATGTAAATAAATGTGGACAGGTTACATGAAGAACTCGAGGTGATAGAAAGTGTAGAGTTGATGTTTTTTGGCTGAGAACACGTATTAATTTACATCATACTGATTTAATATTTGATTATACAAATCTGTGCCTGCCCATTACACTTTCTGATTATTATCTATCCACTTACACAATCATGACAATCATGCATTAACTTCATCACAGCCTTTCATTTTCTAAAACTATTGAATTATTATTCACAAAA
>SSNR01000008.1:5147150-5207150 GCA_006937965.1 Callopanchax toddi | reverse complement strand
AGCCTAGTGAACTAGACCGTCAGTCCTGCTCTGCAGACTTTGGTCTAGACACGCTTCATTTGAACCTCTGCAGCCCACTGACCGCAGTCTCGTATCGGGCCAATCACAGTGTTTTAATGGTTTGGTGGGCGGGATTAGCCGATGATGGCAGAGCTCCAAGTCAGACTCTGAATTTAAACATGGCGGCAGCTTGGGAACCGCATTTGTTTGAAACGGCTTTGTCATCAACTTTGAACGATTTAGATTTGGGCTTTTCTCTAAGACGTGAACAGATAGAGGCACTCAAGGCTTTTATTTTGAAAGAGGATTTATTGGGCGCTTTGCCGACAGAATACGATAAAAGTTTATTCTACCAGCTGGTTCCGGTTGTTGTTAAACAGCTCTGATTAGACCTAGCGCTATCCAATAGCATGTGAAGACAGTTTGATTGACAACCGTTGATCCCGCCCCTATGAATGAGTCGTTTCAGTGAACCGTGGCCAGACTATATATACACATATATAGGCATATATCTGGCTTGCCAAGCTAAACTAAGTCATCAAGAGAGCAAATGAATCTGCTCACTCACCACCAAGTGGTCAGGGGTGTGAACTGTGATCTGTCAAAATGACAGACGACTTTCAGAATTTTCCGTCACCTTTAAACCGGTCAGTGATGGAGAATATTCCATTAATGCGAGCCCTGATTCTTTGAAAGAGTTAGAACAAAAAAGAGCTGGTATAATGTTTAAATTTGGGGTCTTTAACTGTAGAACGTTGTCACATGAACAGAATAATTGATCATTCATCAGAAGGTTAAAAGTGCCACATTTAGTTTGTCACATTATAAATCATCTGAAAAGCCTGTCCACTCTGTCTGTCTGCTGCAATCTAACGTGCCACAAATTCAATAAAGTCAACTACACAGCAGGAGGAGTATCTTACACTTTCTCTTATCATAGAGTAAATCTGCTAAGTCAAATTTAAAGCCACCATTCTATCTTCTGAACCATCAGAACAGGACAAGATAAGAAAGTTTAAAAATCAGACCGAGCTGTGGGGGAATGGCTACTGATACTTGCCATCGGGCGATTCTGATTCTCTTACTGTCATGATTTTGAAATTTTACCAGACAATTAATGTCATTTGTGACAGGTCTGTTACTCTCTGCGGGACATTTCCCATCAGTCTCAGCTGCGCCCTGCCCTGCAGATGACAGCATTAGATATTACCGTGTCATTGTGAGCTTGTAGACAGCGTCACATTTTTGAGTTTATGCGTCAAATTTTGGCACGTGGGGTTACAGCGATACATCAGTCAATCACAGTTAATCATCTGGCTGTAGATCAGACCACAGGTGTGTTTCTGTGTAATCGTGTTGGACTCTGTGAGTGAATTTTCTTGGAGCGCTGCCAGATGTGCCATTATCTGCATTTCATTAATGTTTGGAATAGAAACAAGTCTAGAGTGGAGTGAGGGAGAAATGTGACAGCACAGTTTGACCTTGATTTTAATTTAAAATTGAGGAATACTCATAGGGATAAAAACCTCCATCATAACACCAGTATTCTGTTCTGTTTCAATACACATCAAGTATGCAAATGTCTCCACAGTCGCCTTGTCCCTTTGGCTCTTTCCGTGTTTTGGTTTTGCTTTCCAGATGGCACATCTCTGTTTGCATTATCTCCCTCTAGCAGGACACCACTGCCCCTGCTATCTTTATGGACGATTGTTCTCACATATGTGCACAACTGACACACAGACCCATCAGACGTGCTAACTAGCACACCCTTCATCTCCCTCTCCATCTACTCACTGCCTGATGTCAGCGAGGCAGTTTCAAAGCGATGTCTGTGAAAAGAAGGATGGGAAGAAGAGGAGTGGCACCGGAAAGGGCGAGTGTGTGAGAATGGTGAGAGTGTGTGTCTGAGTGGGAACCTCATTCAGAGGAGATGTGTGTGGTGCATTGTGTGAGAAGGTGTCGGGGGAGAGCAAGGCTTATTCTGCTGTCCTTGAAAGAGCCACAGAGAGTTCTTAAAGCCTCAGACTGAGAGTTTAGCTCAGAGAGGCAGGAGATGGTGCTGCCGTTGTTCAGCACTTTGGACAATATATAAATGATCTAATCTTTAAACTCTTCTGGAAACTCTTGTGGTTAAAAAATTGTAAATTTCCTGCTGAGAGTTGGACTTTGCCTTTGTCACCAGACAGAATCTCTAGGAGCAGCTGGGGTGCAGAGTGTGTTGAGTATGGTGGCAGGAGGATCTCGTCTCTGCTTTTTGTGATGGCGTGGTCCTCTTTACTTCAACAAACTAGGACCTTCAGCTCTTGCTAGGAAGGAAGGTTTGCAGCTGAGTGTGAAGCTGCTGGAAGGAGGATCAGCACCTCCAAATCTGAGGCCTTGGTTCTCGACAGAAAAGGCTGGATTGGGTCCAGGGAGATGTCCTACATCAAGTGGATGAATGTGTGTGTGAGGGAAGGAAGGAGCAGGAGATTGTCAGGTGGATCGGGACAGCATCTGCAGTGATGCTGATGCTGAACTGTTTGTGTCTGTTGTGGTGAAGATCCACGTTCCAATCCTGACCTATGGTCATGAGTTTTGGGTAATGACCAAAAGAACCCCAAATACAAGCAGCTGAAAGGGGTTTCCTCCACAGGGTGGCTGGGCTCAGCCTTAGAGATAGGATGAGGAGCTTGGACATCCAGGAGGGGCTCAGAGAACCGCGGATCTTCCAAGTCGAGAGGAATCTGCTGAGTTGGTTCATCTGGTCAGGCTGCCTCCTGGACACCTCCCTGGAAAGGTTGTTTATTGTTGTTTATTAAAAAGGATCCCCATTAGCTGACAGGTAGACGACAGCTAGTCTTCCTGGGGTCCAAGCAATACATGCAACACAATCACATTAAAATCTAAAAACTATTAAAAACGATTGTACACAATCACTATTGGATTAAAAAACAGAACAATGAGACATAAAATTCAGTTGATTTAAGATAAAAAATAAGTAAAATCAAAGCACATATAACAACCACTCGATTAACGGATCCAGATGATGTTTACGATTTTGCGTACAGGCGCAGTCTTAGTTTCTTTTTGAAGCCTAATTTACCCTTATCATCACGAACCTCAGCCGGAAGATTATTCCACAATAAAATAGATCTAAAAAACACAGTTCTCTTCATAAAATCTGTCTTAGGTTTAGGTAAAGTAATCAGTCGGCTCATAGCTCCTCTAGTAAACTGGGAATGCACATTTGAGCGGAAAATTATATTATTGTAGAGCATTGTAGGAGTCTGGGTGTCAATAATTCTTTTAAAAAACAATAGCGTATTAGCAGATAGTCTTTGCTCGACCATCAGCCATGAAAGACGATTATGCATTTCTGTGGTATTAGTTCTTAAGGAACAACCAAGAACCAGTCTTGCAGCCTTGTTTTGAGCTACCTGTAGTTTTTTAAAAAGACAGTTGGACATAGCAGACCACACAGCTGAACAGTAATCTAAATGACATAAAACCAGTGTACAAACAACCCGACTAAGCAGCTGTGAATTGAGAAATGGTGCACATTTGCGTGTTATTGCAACAGCTCTGCCCATCTTTGCTACAACAATGTTGATGTGGTCAGACCACGACAGTGAACAATCAAGCCAGAGTCCAAGTAGCTTCACCTTTTTAACCTGCTGTATACTGCTGTAAAGGTGTTTCTCGTATTTCCTAACCCAGGACACACTGCAAGATTAAATCTCTAGACTGGCCTGGTAACGCTTTGCTGTCCCACCAGAGGGTCCCTACTGGGTATGCTGCCCTCATGACCCAGACCCGGATGAGCTGAAGACAATGAGCAATCGAATAGCTAAACTAACCAAAATCCTTTTTGTGAAAAATGGTTGAAATCATCTGAAGCAGGTTTTTATGGAAAGCTTATAAACACATTTCCAATCTCGAGTTTAAAAAACCTCCGTTTGGGAAACTAGAAATAACTTCAGAGCCCAAATGAGCTAACGGGTTGTCATGCTAGTTCCAAAGTGAGTTGCTGCCATCTTTAAAAAAAACTTTTTTACAGCAGTTCATGCAAACGCTACATTATAATGCTTTACAGTGGGAAGCTGTACAATACTTTTGAAGCAGAAGCTGAATCAAAAATCACAATCTACACTTCCCTGTTGGGGATGCTGCCGCCGTGACCTGGACCCAGTGAAAAATACATGTAGACATTATTTTTTTTCTACCCAAAGTCAAGATTTTGTAGTTATTATCTAATACCCTGAAATTCTTTTCACCCCAAAATACAAATCTGTTACTGATTTAAGTCTTCAAATATGTAGTCAAAGTCACAAACTGAAATTATTAAAGTTTTCACAAGTTTAAAAACAAAGCCTCTAACTCCGGGTAGATTCAACTATTTATGACAGAATAGCAGTTCAAATCAGTCAAAGCAGTTTGTCAGACATATAAATAACTATTTCTAAAACAATATAATATTTATCACTAGGCATTCAGGGTTCAGAGCTGAGTGAAGCTGGCCTTCACCAGAGTGAAGGAGACAGAAAATCTCCTCAGAAATGATTTTCTAACCTGCCACAGCAGCTACACTTTTACTCAAGCTTCATCATTTTTATGAAAACAGAGGAGTGTGAAACCTCTTCTACTGACCGTGTCCAGCAGATCTAGAGTTTTCATGATGAAATCCACAATAATGATGAATACCTCTGATTTCCTTGCAGGTTTAGAACATATTTATTTCATATTTCAGGCTTCTCCTTTCTGTTGCTCAGTTTGAACTTCATCAAGTCGTGATGCCTAAATGCACTCAGTTGCTGTCGTGTGATTGGCTGGTTAACTTTTTGGGGTTGACAAGCAAAGTCACCTAAAAAATGACCAGTGAGTGTAAATTCAGGCAATAAGACATTATGAAGCATTTTCTTTAAATTTAGCATTTAAAATGACATTATGTTCACCACACAGTGAAGATCGCCCTTTAATGTCAGAGATCTCAGTAATCTTTTTGTTCCTATCAGCTCTGATTGCTCTGGATTTTTGCTTTAACTGAGTCAACCTGAGACAGAAACTGTACTTTTTTAAAGCAGCTTTCCTTCCTGTGCCACCCCCTCTGCAGAAGCCTTTTTACAACCCACCTCAAGCCCAAAGCCCTGCTCCTCCTGTCTGAGTCTGTCTGACCACATCAATGTCACATCTGCTGTCATTGATGCTGCTCTGTTCTTTACTCCTCGGGGGCTCTGCCGCTGCTCTCCAGGCTTCTATATATTCTCGTGGAGAGGCAGGAAGGTCCCAGAGCAGAGCTGTCACATTTAAAATACTGCAGATGGAATAAATGATCTCCTAAGTTCAGTTCAGACATTGAAACATTTAGTTGCGCAGAAATATGGATGCACACACAGAGCAGCTTTTTGATTATGGAAAAAAATCATGATCACAATTATTTAGGTAAATATTAAAATGACAATTATTTTTTGCAGGATTTTAAAAACACAATCACTCATTGAATTGGGAAACTGTCTAGAGTTCACATTTATAGGATGACGATTTACATCAGCAGGAGGCAGATTTGAGCTGTTTACACTCTTTTTTCACTAAACTGGCAACACTTTCTCACTGGCACATTTTGCATTACTATAATTACATGACAGTTTGTGCTATCAGAACAATTTCAACTGTTTCTGAAAGCTGAGAGGTCTTTTACAGCCACTGTGTGGCTATTAAGGTAATTTTACTCACGCTGTTGCAGGAAGCCCACAAATCAGACTATTTGTCACCTCTCCTTTCACACACACACAAGCTGGAAAGAGCAGTGGGAACAAACAACATAGCAGAAAGTACTTTAGAAAAACTGGGCAAATGCATTTGCTCATAGATTATTTATGGCCCTTCTACAGTTAAAATAAACAGAAAAATAAAAAACACGGCCATTTGAGGCGTGGGTGTTAAAGGAATAAAAGTCCAAAACTCCCAAATCAATACAGACATAAAAACGAATTTAGAATAATAAATTCAGCATTTAGACAGGTTAGACACTTAGACATCCACTCCCTTATTGATCAGTCACATGAAGAAAACATGGAGCTATGTTAGAAAGTTGTTTAGATGCATGAAAAATATGATATTTTTGTTATGTATATCTTATTGTTTATATGTTTTACTTGTTTTATTTTGAATGAAATAAACTTTGGAAAAAAATGTTTTAAGCCAACTTGTTTTCCTAATTTGCTATAGCAGCTTTAATGGTAGGAGATGGAGAGCCCAAAAAGAAAGCCAGCAGTCTGAAAAGCTAACTGGTGTTGTTATTAAATTCAAACACTCTACAGATTATTTTTGTGGTATGCCATAAGTGTTCAATTATGAATGTATTCTGTATTTTACTATACTTTAAATAAAACAAAATTCTAAATGTAGTTTTTTTTTCAAATAAAAATATTTTTTATAAAAGATGAGACTTATTGTCAAGCAGTCTTTTTCCAATTTTAAAAAAGTGCATGTCATCTTATAATCTGGGTCGTCTTATATATATGGTAGGTGTGTGTGTGTGTGTGGGGGGGGGGTTACTGTGCTGCTTCTCTTGGATTTTATTATACGACAGCTCATCATGGACATAGAACAAGATTCTAAAGGCAGAGATGAATAAATGTTTAAACTGCACTGATACAATCATGTTGTTACTGTAAAAGTAGTAGTTTGTCATATTTGAAATATCGATGTAATGTAATCCATTTCTTATTGTATCCTATTTGAAAGCCTGAAAAAACTCTATAACTTACATTAAAACTGCACTTTTTCCCTAAAGGAGATCGTGGCCTAGAAGCAGAAAACCTGGGAGACCAGGTTCAAGTCCTGGCACCAACATCTAACATTAGATGGTTAGAAGTTATTGTTTAGGGGCACACACACATGCACACTGCAAAGCCAAACAAACACAATGCCCATATATGACTGGTGGCCCAAAAATATGCGAGTCATGGGCCGCATCTGGCCCAGGGGCCGCCTGTTGAATAGCCAATACATCCACTAGAGGGCAGTGCATGGTTCAGACTGGACACATTTGTCTCACACAGACCTCCTACTACTTCTTTACATTTGAACACACTAATTCATGTTCAGTCTCCTCCCAGCTGTTCCTTAGGAGTTCTCTGTCCTTAAGCCCAGGTGTAGTAACGTTGTGATGTGTTTATAATCACATCCATGATCCACACAGCCTCTCTTTAAATAGTTCTGCCATTTCTGTCTTCTTATTTTGCCCTTTTGCTGTTTACCTGTGAGCTATAATGCACAACACAGCCCTAACGATTTCAGTTGGAACTGTTCTGCTTGCTGCCTTTAGGTATGCATCTGCTAGCTCTCTGGCAATGGATAGAAATACGCACAAAATTAAAGCAGAGGATGGGCGGAGGGATCCGTCTCTATATGTTTGTGTTTGAGCATAAATGGGTCGTAATTGCAAAAAAAAAAGGAATGCAAATGCTTGAAAATAGAACCATATTAAAAAACATTGCTGCGAGTTATAACTGTAAAAACTGGAGGGTTTTTTTTGTGCACATCAAACTGTGTCAACATTTTGCCCTCATTTTGACATCTTTACTTGCACTGACCTTTGAAAACACCACCACAAAATGCACATGAGTTTAGCCTCAGAAGTGGAGGACGTGTTCAGCATTCACTAGCTGAAATGCTCAAATGAGAGCATGCTTGCAAAACTGAATTCCATTGGTGATTGGTTATCTCTTAGTTATCAGCCAGTAGCTGTTGCTCTTAAATCAGCAGCTTCAACTCCTACATGAAATGATCCCTACTGCTGTATGTTTTGACGGATGTTTCTCAGTAAACATCTAGTTGTATTTGCAATAAGTCAGCTGGAATTCAAAGAAGTATGTAACCCATACACAGGGGTCAAATCAGTCTGGTTTGTGTGATGACAGCTGACATCACCACTTAGTAAAAGCAGAAAGACAAGACCAAATGGGAGTAGAGGAATGAATAATAAAGACATCTATACTCAGCATATTCTTTCTTGTCAAAAGAAAAAATAACCTCTGAGAATCGATGTGGTCAGCAATATGGAAATGTTCTGTCCCTGTTCCTGGGACTCCTGATGAGAACGTTCTAATGTTCTGTTTGGACAGACCTCATGTTCTCCTTCTGATATGTGAGCCTGACGCAGGACACTGACTGGTCTGACCCAACCACTAACAGCTCTAATAGAGAAGTGGAGGGCTCGGCTGAAAGTGCTGAAGTCATAAAATCTATTTACAGCGCATACTGTGACACTTTTATTCTGCTATCTCTCACCTTCCTGCTGTCTGTTTCCATCTTTATCCCACACACTGACACACACACACACACACACACACACACACACACACACACACACACACACACACACACACTGTCACTCTGGAACATATTTATCTTCTGCTGTGTTGGTGGTGATATGTTCTTCAGGACTTCGACTCACATGCACTCTGCTCCGCTTTCCTAGAAAACATTCTTCCTGTCTCGTCTCTCTCTGCCTCCTTCCTCTCCCACCTTGCCTCTCCTCTTCGTCTGTCATTTTTTTCATCCCTTGTTTCTTTTACTGCTATCTCAGCCCAGAGCTCCATACGTTATCTCCTCATCCCACCTCACTTCACCTACTTCCTGTCTGCACCCCAAACAAAACCTTCTTCCTTTTGGGTCTCTTCCTGCCTCATCTCCCCTTTGCACTTCCTTCCAATCATCAGATCATTTGAACAATTTGATTACAAAAAATCCTCAAGGAAAATGTAATAGAATGGAGGCTTCGTTTAAACCAAGTGACTTCACACTGTGATCAGGTGTTTCACAGGGAAAGTTATCAGCTCATTTTCAGCACACATCAGCAACTTTATACAAAGAACTGATGGATTTGAGATTAAACTGGAATCCTGCAATGCTTTACCAACATTTTCACATTATTTTCTGAAGGATTGCACATTGTTTTGTTTCCAGTATAAAAGACTCACCTGCCTCCAGATTAATTCAGTGTTAAAGAAAGAATGACATAACTTTGGAGGTCTAATCTAGTTTTAGACTCAGATCTATACTGAAGATTTGAAACTGTTTCTGTAGATTTAAATAAAATAGATTTAAGCCAAAATTAAATAGAAAACAAATCTGTTTCCTGGGATTTGTTGTCCACACAATACATCTGTTAAACATTTATGTCAGAGTACGTGATCTTAACTATGCCTCTTGATTATGCACAATAGGCCATTTTCACAGAGGATAAAAACTTCATAATGACATAAAAACTCAGCAGATGGTCTTTGCAGAAACTTGGCAAAGTCTTCAGGTGTGTATTGGGAATGGAGTAACTTTATTACAAGCAAGAGCTTGACCGTAGTTTGATCCTGTGGAAATGTGTTGTGGTGGTTTATTATTGTGGTAGTTGTTTATTGGGGTCCTGAGTGGAGAGTAGGCAGATGGATGGTCATGGTGGGACAGCTTAGTCACTATAGAGCAGGACTGGCCAAGATGGGCTCCTGCCAAGGCCACATCGATCCCCATCACCCCACAGAGTCGTGTTAGTGTGGTGTGATCTTCTAACACAGGGGTTCCCAAAGTTGGGGTCCTGACCCCACTGGTGGTCACAAAGCACCAGAGGGGGATTCACTAATTCATCATTCATACTGCTAAGAATATACTGTGTGTCAATCTCAAGGCCTGGCACCAAAATCCTATTTATAACTGACTCATGTGTGTATAGTACAAATACCACTAAAATTACACATGTATAACAAATGTAACAGGCATCATCATCACAAGCCCAGCAGCCCCAGTAGCTCTCATACTGTAGCTGCCTTGTGAAGTCAGTAGGACTCTGACAACAGGTGAGAACTACAGTCTCCGTCACTGCTCAATTTGTTTAAAGAGAACAAACTTTGTGCTGAGTTCACTTCACCCCACAGTTTGCTGACGATGAAGCTGAGAAAACTGAAAACTGCACTAATTGTTATGAGGCTGAAGAGGAAAAAGCTGATGCAACTCTAAAATCTGACTTAAAAGACCTCTGTGCTCAGAACAGAAGAGCTGTCTCACTGATTAATCCTCAATCAGTCCTGAGAACTTCCACAGCTTGATCCCAGATATCGATGAACGGGAGCAAAGAAAGGATGGCAGGTGTGTGGCTCAGCCTGAATTATGACATTATAACAATAAAAAGGGAAGATTTAAAAACTAAACATTTAAATTATTGTTAATTATTTTGTATATAACAATATAACATAATAAGGAAATAAAATTGTCCCTTTCCACCTGTAGACCCTCCACCAGGGGGCAGCAGACATGTATAGGATATGACAGGTTTTAAATTAAAGTACTAGTGCTAATACTCCATTTGGTCAATTTATATTTATCAGCATTTCTTTTTGAGTTCTCTCTAAATTTTTTAAGAATTAATATTTAAAGTTGTGCTTAAAGAATTAGTAAAAATGTTGAGAAAGACATGAGAAAATTATTTTATTGACATTTTATGAATTTAATATTTTTTTTAAATATGTAAATAAAATCAAATAAATGAAGTTACATTTTTTTTAATGGTTCTTATACAGTATAACTGCTCCTATGTGTCGCTGCAACTGTAACATTAAATTTACTGCAAAGGATTAATACAGAATGTCTATATTTATATAATATAAAACATTTTAAACACATGATCATTTCATCCATCCATTTTCTTAAAGCTACACTCAGCAGCTTGATAAACAATGTAGCTTTTAATGCTTTTTTATGCCTCTTAACAACGTTCTAACATAGTATAGCTATAAATATATTGTGGAAATTTTAAAAACCCCGAAAGAAATCAATAAAGTGGTTGTCCCGCAGTTCTCTAAAAACTTCCAAGCAGTGTGGAAGTGCGGCAGACAGACAGCCGGATTGTCCAATCCTATCGTTTGAGATTGGACAATCGGGCTATCTATATAGTCTTACTGTATAAGACTATAAGTTTATAAGACTCTCTCTCCTTTACTTCAGACAGAATTGACAAAGCTACTCGGATGAGCAGCGAAAGGTCTTCAAAGAACCAAACAAGTCCAGTTGCCTTTATTTAAAACCCTTTTTTGAGCCTTAGTCTTGTTGGTCATTTCCTTTTCTCATCTGTTCCAACAAAAGAAACTGCCTAAAGGATTCATTAGCTTAAAACTTCAATGAAAACTCGAGTGGTGCTCATGATAACTGTGCAGACTTTTTTTTTTCTTACTGCAAATAATATCCTATCCGAGATTTATTGAGTTATGAGGACAATCTCTCTGCTGAATAGTCTAATTTATGTGATAGATGTTTAATGAAAAGCTCAGAGATCCCCAGCAGTTCTGCCACATTCAGTTAAAAATTACAGCAGCGTATTCATTCATTATTTAAACATTCAAGTGCTTATCTTTTCTCTCATTTGCTTTCCTTTTGTGTTGTGGTTTCCCCTCATTTTTCTGAGCATTACAGTACATTTGAAATCATTTTATGGACTAATATACAAAAGGTCTCTATGACACCAGCACACACACATCTGTGCATGTTCACCTCCCTCTATCAGTATGATTTTAGCACTCAGTAAAAGCAGGAGTTCAGCTGGGAAAATAAAGCTATTTGTATCTGTATCTGTCATCTCTCCTTATCGTCCCCGCTTGTTTGACCAGGCACAAACAGCTGCTTTTAGCTGAGATTCTCTCAACAACTCACTCAGTCACCTGTCCTGATCCACAGTGGGAACTATTTTCCTGTCTGAGCTGCTGCAGAGATTCAGATGTCACAAAAAAAATCATGTCTCATTGCAGATTTTATCTTCATAATAATATATAACATATAGTGCATTTTCTGCAAATTCTAAGAGTAGTTTATATAATCATCAGTGCTATTTATTTTTTATATTTTAAATTAGAAAATCAAAAGTGATCATTCATATGTGATTCTTTTTGTGTTTTTATTTAGAACATTGCCTTTAAAAAGTTACTTTATAGTAGGATGTCTTTTTCCTCACATCCAGCTACAGTCATTAATAAATTCTTGTCGATGTGTTTTCATGTAGAGTTAGCTAAAGGGAGGTTAACGCTTCCTCGCATCTTCTCGGTTTTCGGGTCATCTCATGTCTTCGTAGCCTGGCAAGCCAGACTATGTGGAGTCTGGCCCAGTGGCGACTGGTGAAATTTTTTTTGGGTGGGGTGCATTTTTGCAAGTCAGTTTTCAGATGCGCAAATAATCACATATCATTACTAGAGCAGGGAATAGAATAGAATAGAATAGAATAGAATAGAATAGAATAGAATAGAATAGAATAGAATAGAATAGAATAGAATAGCCCTTTATTGTCCCTCAGTGGGGAAATTCAGGTGCACCAGCAGCAAGTTACAGGCAAGTAGAGAAAAACAAGTTCATACAAGAACAAAAAGACATGTAAAATAGAAAACTAAAAGCAAAAAAAAGTCATGGCACAAAACATATGTAATAATACTAGCATAGATACTAGTAAAACAATGTACAATCATCAAAAGTCATTACCAGATAAAGTCACAGAACTATCAAACTGAATACGGTTACTGTTATGAGGGATGTGCATAAAAAACTGGTTGTGCATAAGAAACTGTGCAAATATAGCAGGATGTAAACACTTTAGTCAAGTTCAGATAAAATCACAACTATCAAACTGAGTAGGGGTATTGTTATGAGGGATGTGCAATATTTTGTGCATAAAAAACTGTGCAAATACTGCAGATATGTAAACACTTAAGCAGTTTGTTGGGAGCAGTGATGGTTATGTCTAACAGCTGCTGGGAGGAAGGATCTCCGATAGTGCTCCTTTCTGCATCTAGGATGCAGCAGCCTGTCACTGAAGGAGCTCTCCAGTTCTCCAACAGCATCACGCATGGGATGGGAGACGTACGTTGTCGTTATTTTGGTCAGAGTTCTTCTGTCTCCCACTGTCTGCACTGTCTCTAGGGGGCATCCTAAGACAGAGCTAGCCTTCCATCAGCTTATCTAACTGCTTCCTCTCAGCTCTAGATAAGCTACTGCTCCAACTGACCACCATAGAAAATGGCTGATGCCACCACAGAGTCATAGAAGGTCTTCAGGAGCGCCCCCTGCACTCCAAAAGACCTGAGTCTCCTCAGCAGGTAGACTAGAGTCTGCTCTGACCCTTCTTGTAAAGAGCATTAGTGTTGTGACTTCAGTCCAGTTTATTGTTCAGGTGAACACCCAGGTACTTATAAGAGTCCACTGTCTCAACGTCTGCTCCCTGGATGTTCACTGGTGTCAGCGTTGTGGGTCTGGACCTGCAGAAACCCACCACCAGCTCCTTGGTTTTTCCCTCGGTGATCAGGAGGTGGTTCCACTGGCACCAGACTACGAAGTCCTGAATCGACTGTCTGTACTCTGAATCATCCTGACCTCTGATGAGACTGACTATAACAGAGACATTAGAGAACTAATGTAGATGACAGCCTGAGGAGTTGATGGAGAAATCTGCAGTATAGTGAGGATGAGCGCTCCTGTTTTTAAGTGTGGGGGTGGGCTCAGGTAGCCAAAGGTACTCATGATTGGCTCTGTTGGAGTGGTCTTTTCCCTTCTTGATGTCAGCAGGGGGAAGATTTTGAAACCACCAGTTTTAGCGTTAGCTCAAAACTCATTTACCAAAAATGAAAATAACGAAGTCAAAACTGTAAAAAAAAAAAACAACCTTTCTCACTTTTTGGTCTTGTACAGTCTTTGGGACTAATATGACTGTTCAAAGATCTTTAGAAAGTGAATTTTGCATAATATGGGACCTTAAATGGTAAATGTGGCAGATGCTGGAAGCCTTCAGCAGACCTCTTCTCTCACTGTAATGTCCCGTCTCCTGTCCCTACGCTACCCCGTCTGTCCATTCTGTCACATAACAAGCAGCTCAACATCCAAAATGGTATCTTATTCAGTTTGAACATCATTATTGTCAGTTATTGTCAGAATCACTGGTTAATTCAACTACAAAATTAAGAATGTTTCCAGTCAACTCAGCATGAATAAAAAGGGACTTTGACGTTACAGATAGACAATTTAAGTCACAATTTGTTTCATGTTCCTAAATATACCAAACTTTACTCCATTTTCCAAAGCCTTTTAGAAGAGAGAAAGCATCCATGTGTATCTTTAAAACCTACGCTGGGGATCATGTAAAGTTCATCCAGTAATTTTAGGGGTTACAGGTCTCTGCCACTGTTATTTTGTATGTCAAAAGCTGAAAGGTTTAGAAACCTGATCTAGAAGCTTCTTTTTAATGTTTTACATCAAAGCTCAGGCCTGGATTTCTGAGAAGAACACTTTTCTTTAAATGCCTCCATATTCTCTCTTCTCCTCTCTAACTCGACACATTCTCTACCTAAAGTTAAGTTTGACAGACAGTTTTTCCAGCTCTGCAGCTCGACTAAACCTCCACCAATTCATTCTTTTCTCCCAAAGAGCTCTACATTTTTTCCTCAAACTCTCATTCTATATGGCTTATTGTGAATGTTCTTGTGAACCTTTGTATTTCCCCTTTTCTTGATAATAGTCCTGCTTTTACTGCCCTCCTGAAGCCCTGCTTGTGTCAGAGTGCAGCGTTAGGTAGGGGCTGAAAGCACCTCAGATTGCTCCGCTCATGCTGAAGATTAGATCTGTGCAGACTCATATTGTGTTTCTTCTTTGCAGCCCATCCTGGCAGCGTCTCAGCAGCTGAAGATGTGATTTCTTGACGACAATTGTCTCGTAGCACTTTCAGCCACCAGGATTGTTTCATGGTTGCATTTCAGATGTTGTCTTGTCTCCAGCAATATGAAGAAGAATCATTCCCTTTTCACCTAATTTCACCATATGTGCAATGCTGTAAACACATTTTCTGTTTTTTCTACAATATCAGATAAAGATATCCAGTTTTCAAATGATGATTCTATTTATTGAAGGGAAAAAGTTTTTCAAACCAACTTGGCTCTATGTGAACAAATCTATAAACTTAAAGGCACACCAGGCAGTTTTGGCTTGTTTTCAGCACCCCCTAGTGTCTGTTTGAAATCACTGTCGTATAACAAACTGTTGACCCCTCCTCCTGCTGTGCAACTGTGTTTTTAATCATCAGATAAAGGTTTTCTTAGTTTCTTTGGAGGCTCCCCCATGATGAACACGATACATTAGATCTCTTAGCTCAAATCTATGATGTCTGTCTTCAGCTCGTCAGTCCTGAGCAGGTGGAAACATGGATTGACGTAAAGCGTTACTGCTTCTCGTGAGATATGTGACTTTTTGAGACTTCAAGGCACTGGATTAGAGACTCTGAAGTTGTAAGTGTGGTATTCTGGATACAAGCAGCAGATGGGGCTGAGTGACTTTCCATTAACCCTGTAATGGGTCATGTTAAACCATACTGGCTCAAGGAAATGATTTGAAAATATAAAAAAGTGACATAGTGTGCCTTTAAAAGTTTGTAACACTCTTGGTGGCAACAACTGCAGTCAAGCATTTGTGATTACTGATAATGAGTCTCTCACATGGAGAGATGTTGTCCTGTTCTAAATGAATAAACATTAAACTCATGGCTGAATCCTGACATTACCTTTAACCAAGTGAGACCTGCAGAGCTTTAAATGTTGTTCTGGGTTCTTTTGTTCCTGAATATCTTCAGAACAGGGCACGATACATTGCTTTTTTTTAGATCTTTTAGCCTACTTCATGTTATCAGACAGGTTCCATTAAAGATTTTAAAAAATTCTACACCATTAATCAGGCCTGGGTGTGGCTATAGAAACTGATTAATCTCATTGAAATACCTTTTTTCTTTTCTTTTTATTATTTCTGTCTGGGTTTTTTGGTCTTGTTTCTCTCTCATTTTGTCCTTTCTGTCTCCCTTTCTTTTATTCTTTCATTCTTCACAAAACAATCTAGAGACACATTTACCTATTTTAGCTCCTCGGGGGCACATCAGAAGACACAGCACTGTCATCATAACAGCTTCTCTTACTCAGAGTTTCAGAGGAGCAGTAAACAGGGAGGAATGTCCCATCCCCACAGTAAAATCCTGTGAACTGACTCAATTTGTCACAGTTTGTTGTGACAAACTCTTAAGAGGCTCCCAAACAGAGCAGATACAGAGGTATTACCTGCCAGTGATGCGCTTCACAGAGCGGCGGGCTCATTTATGTGCTGCTTTCATCATCAGATGTTTGTCAGTTTCAAACTGCTGCCTCTGATTGCAGGCTGGAGCTACCAGAACCCTTGGTTAGTTTAATGAGTGATGAGTTTCTAAAAAAAAAAAAACATTAATTCTCCTCTTTTGCCCACCAGAGGCCCAGTCCAGCGCCATGATGTTCGACTGCCTCTACCTGGAGCTCTCAGCCTCATTGGACCATGGCACAAACGAGCTGCTGGAGGCGGCCGTGCGGACTGCCAGGGGGGACTGCGTGGGCCCAGGTTGGACGGACGGTGACCCAGGGTCGGGACGTAGGGAGAGCCTAACGAGCCGCGCCAAGCGCTTCCTGGCTGGGCTGGTACCGCGCTCGTACGGCCGAGACCGGGACCGGGATCGGGGCCGCTACAGGGAAATGAGCCGTCACCGGGGGAGCAAAATCTTCCGGCAGAAATCCCGCTCCTGCCATGACCTCAGTGCACTGTGACACACAAATACAAACACACAGGGAAAGCAACACACTCCACATGAACACAAACACACACCAGACTGACGGACATGAGGGAGAAGGAGGTGTAAAAGATTGAAGATGGAAAAAAGAGGTGAATCAATAGATGATGGACAAGATACTCATGAGAAATTATTAGAGGGTGGTAAGTTGGCTGTGGCAAGTAAAGGCCAAGGGTGGGAGTGAAAAGAAGAAAAAGTGATGGAGAAAAAAGTGATAGAATAAATCTGACAGCCTGGATTGCCGTGGAGCTATCAGTGAGGCACAGACGGAGGAACGGATAAGGAGGTGGGGTTGATTTGCAGCTCCAGCTCCGGTGAATCATCCAGCTCTCGTTACCTGAGGAGGTCAGGAGAAAGAAAATCAGCTGGGGCTGATTTCACGCCTAATGAGAGGGAGGACGGTGTCACAAACGAAACACACACCCAAGTAGCACGCACTGATAATGTAGAGACTGATAGCAATTTAATGTAAACCTGTTATAGACCCTGTTTTATAGCATGCAGGTAGAATAACGTAGACATGATGACCCTGTAGGTTTTACAGTCCTTGAATTAAATTACCTCAGTGGCCGATAGCAAATGCACAATCTCGCTAGTGTTTCGAGGAATGCCATCCCAAAGGCAGGACTATTTATTTACAAAAAGGCTTCATCCAATGTTTATGTTGAAATGTAAGGATTGTTTGATAAAAAAAAGCACTGATTTTATTCGATTTGTTCATCTGTGACTTTTATACAAGGTTAAAAACATCAGCACTCAAGCCATATTTCTGCTGAATGTGCCGTGAGCAGTCAGCACAGCGAACCCTTTACTGCAGCCTGGGAAACAAAGGATTCAAAAAAGGACAATAAAGACGAGAAGGCAGGACTGAACTCCTCTTCACATGAGGCTGAGTCACAGACCACAGGGAGCACAGGACGACGAACAAGAAAAAATAGATACATCTACCTGTGGCTGTATGATGTTCCCTGTTTAGAATTATTTTATGTAATGAGCCTGAATTCTTTGGGGGTTAGCCGTACGGGCGACCCAGGAAGAGAACGTTCTGGAGATCTTGTCATGCATCCTCTGTTTGTCACCACCCAATAAACACTCTCGTCTTTCCCACTGAGAATAAATACAATTTGCTTTGACGTCTTTATGAGTTGTTTTCTTTTGTCCATTTTAAGGACAACATTATGCGTTAACCAGGTAGATGGATGGGACTCTCTTTTATTTACAACAGAGCAGCAACAAGTTTTAGGGTCAATATTTGTGTGGCTGTAACCAAATCGAGGCTTGACAAGAAAAACTTTCTTAAGGAAATATACAGTGGGTAAAATAAGTCATGAACACGTCACAAAATATCTAATTATATTTTTAAAGGTGCGTTTGACTTGTAATTTACAACAGATGTCAGTAAGAAACAATTCAATCTATACATGCAAAGAAATCCAAACTTTGAAGTCCATACATTAAGTTATGTGTAATAAAATGGAAGGAAACTGAGAAATGATTGAACACATGAAGAAAAAAGGGCACAAAGGCATGGAAAGACCTGACACCAGGTCTAATCAGTAATTAGAAAGCCATCCTGACACTTAGTGCAAATCGATATCAGTTGCTTTAGTCCCGCTATAAAAAGGAGTCTCATTACCAAGGAGTCACACAGAAACATGAGGGGTAAAACCAGAGAGCTCTCAATACCTCCAGAACCTCGTTGCTAAAATACTTGATGTTATTGGTTACAGAGGAAGTTTATTTTGGTGAGAACTGTTGGGACTAAAATCAGGAAGTGAAAAGATGAGACCAAATTGAACTCTTGATGTCATAATACCTCAAAACACCACACCCACAGTGAAGTTTGGGTGTGGGAGCCTGATGGTGTGGGGCTGTTTCTCAGCATCCGGCTCTGGAACGCTTCAGATAATCAAAGGAAGACTAAAATTTTAAAATGTTGTGAGACGTTCTTGAGAAAGACGGATGTTTCAGGAAGACAATGATCTCAAACACAGCAAGGAAACTCAGCTAGAAAGAACATTTAAAGAACATCTAGAACTAAAGGTTCATGATTTCTTTGCATGGATGAGTTGTTACCATCATGGAGAGAATTTCATGTCAATAGCTCCTTTAGAGATTGACTTTAGAGATTTGGGGAGTTGTTGAATTATTAATTTACCCATATATGTGTTACACAGCTTTAAGATAAGGATCATAAAATATGTATCTGTGAAAATGTAATGCCCAGCGTATGTTCCCAGTATGTTTTCAAAAATCCCTGATAACATTTATCTTCTGCCTGCATAATAAACAGAATATTTAGTTATATTGTAATATCATTATCACAAAGGATCCCCAAAATGCCTCATACAAACCAGACGCTGATAATATTTATTTCACATTCTCCTCTAAGTCATGAAGAGGAGGATTGTGATCATATGTGGATTTCTGGCAGCTGATTTTATTAATTGCATGGTTTCATAATATCGCAGAGCTCATTAAACCAAAAACACTCACTGTTTTAAATGCATCTGAGCTAAATTTATGTTTTGTGTTGTTTACAAACGATTCATTTCAAATGCCCACCTCTAGGACAAAGACTGAGGTCCTTCACTATTTAAGCACAGTGCTAGTTTTTCTTACTTATAATTTGCTCCCAATATTTGCTCCTTGTCAGTGTCAGATTCACAAAATAAGTAATGCTTAGAGTAAAGGTTTGTGCAACTAAAAATAGACACAAAGTCTCACCACATGAAGGACAAAGGTGCTCCTCCTCAGGAATCCCATAGAGTTATATTTCTTAGCCAATTAGATACATTTTCTGCTTTCCAGGTTTAAGTTGTTGTTGTTGTTGTTATTATTATTATTATCAACCTGATGTAAAGTTTAATCTGCTGCAAAGTTCTATAATCAGTTCTATGATTAAAAAATACCAGGATGTCAATATTCTGGGTGCCAAAATGTCTGACACTCATCACTGGAAGAGACAATGACTTAGATATTTCCTGACATGCCTGCTCCATTTTTTAAAGCAACAGTCCAGGATATGCTCCTTATTCCTCTGAGATACAATTACCTCAGTAGTCAGGAGACACTAAACACACTAAGAAAACCGCTCAGCAACTTCAGAATCAGGACACTATTTTTTGCCACAGCAGGAGTTAACATGGTTTACCTTTAAACAGTTCATTGTGAGCAGACTGCAGTGATAGAGGGATGCTGAGGGGCACCTCCTAAAGACACAAACCTTTTGTAAAATTCAGCTTTAGTTTTGAACTTTTCTAGCATGATTATAACATATACTATATGTGTAACTGAATAATTTCTGGAAATAATCAGTAGGGGTTTCTGTTTTTATATCACAGAGCACCATCAGTAACAAGGATCTAATCCTGACAACTAACTAAATACTTAAAAATTCCTTTTCCTCTCTTCTTGTTTTTGTGAAGTCACACTTGTTCCTCATAGGTATGCTCCTGAGCTCGGTGCTGTTATTACTCGTTACAGTTACTCGTGTGACCACAAAGTTTCCTATCTGAACCCTTACATGAATTGCCCTTTTACAATAAAAACATGTGTAAGGCAGGTGACATAAAGGGAGGAAAACGAAGATGAGTCACAGCAGACATTCTGACTTGTCTAACTCAAGTGTGTTTAAAGTGGTTATTAATTGCTTCAGTGCACTGCAATAAAAGCTGGAAGCGAAACATTAATATTTATAGTTTTTCCTGTGTCTTTTCAGGTATGACAGTCAAAAGGCCAACTAATAGAAAACACAAGAGCTCAGGCTCCAAGGATGGGATGGACTTTAAAGAAAAGTCAGAATCAAATGAGACTTTTTTCTTGCACTTTAAATTCAGACTGGCTTCTGTGTAATTGGTTCATTTAAATTCATTATTGGATCAAAGAAATGCACGTGGGAGTGTGAATCAGAGCACTTCTGATGGCATTTACAACCAAAAGTTCTGGAAGCGTTTACCTTAATGAGAACATTTTTTTCATGCAATAAGTAAAAATATCACTAATGTGATCTTTAGGGTATTACCTAAAATTAAATTTGAAGACTTTGCTGAAATTAGTCCAAAAATATAACCAATAAGACGATTAGTAGGGTTGATTCCTTAATTTTACCACATTACTTGTGAACCAAACATTCCAAAATACAATAAAAGTGTAATAACAGTACGAATACCCATGCATTTATCTGTGTACGCATCATGTTCTGCATCAAGCTGAAGAGTGAGATCCCATCAGAAAAGTGCAGTTCTCAGGTTCTAACTGTGGAGTGGATGCACTGAAGAACTCTTGAGAAAAAGTCAATCTGGCAAAGAGGCAGAGGGGTTGAAGAGAGGGAGAGAATCAGACACAGAGCGGTGGGGTTGGAGAAATGCTTTGAGGAGTAACGGTTGCTTGGAGACCGTTGTCAGGGAGACAGTAAATTCCTTTGGCATCTAAAATGTCCTATATTTATGTTGATTTTCAGGAGGAGGAGGAGGGGTTTTGTTTGATTACACTTTTTCCCTTTTAATAAGTAAATCAGACATTGATGACGATCAACCCAAACAGTTAACTCTCTCTGTGACACAGATTTGTGACAGAAAGAAAAAATAATTGACCAAAGATTTTTTTTTATTATTAATAAATTTAAACAGATCAGAAAACTGTTAGATAGCAACCATGTGAGATGAACACAGGAAAAAATGGAGGGAAGTGGGAACAATATGATGGGAGTTGTTTTCTGTGACACCCTATCAGTGTCTCAAACTGTGACAGATATCCTCCCTCTCTGTGTTTTTCACTCACTGACTCATTCTGTGGGCATTTTTCTGTGATTCTCGATTAAAAGAATACTTCACGAGAACGGAGAAGGCAGAGAGGGCTCAAAAGACGCAAAAAAAACCCAAACCCCCCACCCACTGTGTGCCAGTGAAAGCTCGTTGAAGTTAGTCTTCACTTTGCTCTAAACGACTATATTCAGTGTGCACCATCCAGAACTAATGAGATGCCTTTTCCCCCTGTGGCTGCAGGGATGTAAGCTTAAAGGTAATGCTGGTAAATAATGATAGAGCTGAGGAGAAAGCAGAGAGGGCCACACGCTGACCGACCCAGGAAGGAAGCAGAAGTGAATCTCTGGGGAATCCATGTGTTTTATAAGGCGAGCTGCAGCCAAAAGGTCATTATTCTTCATCTAATGAGCGCACAGAGACGATTATACATGCACAAAGCGATAACACATAAACAGCCAGGGGACGCAGGACTGAGCCAGATCATTGTCAGAATGAGAGAGGAACGTGTAATTAAAACCGGTCTGGTGAAGGCGACAATTCACCAGCAAAACCAGAGGCCAGGTGACTGTAATGACAGGCTGCAAACAAAGCCAAAAAATAAAATAAATCAGCCTCCTGGAAGGGCTGAGGTCTTCATGCAACTTAAGTCTCCAGTAATCTGTATTTAGAGCAGGGTAGAATTGGACACGTGTTCTGCAGAATGACAATAACAACAAAGCATCAGATCAGTGATGCAGAATAAAAACGTGTCCGGCTGTAAAACAAACTAAATATTCCTTTAAAAATCAACTGCTGTCTACATTTTACAGGTTTTATGACACATTTTTGCAAATGTGACCATACGCATTGCCTTAGATGCATAATAAATTTCCCTTAACGTAACAAATGTCCAACCAGGCAAACAGTGCAATTTGTCCAGTTTCAGCTGAAAACAAGACCACATGCTAGACCCTTCCTGCCACATTCCACTGGTGTCACTATCATTCAGAATGAAATACTTTTTGTTTGTGTGCAAACTAGAAATCAAGAGATGTTATCATAGACTGGTCCTCAGAGACACAAGACAATACGCACAATCATTAAAGGGACATCCTGGTCATTTTGACATGGTGTTTTCTCAGTTTATTATCTACAGTAAGCCCACACCCAGCAGTGATGTCATTCAAAGAAGAGAAAGTAGTCCTCTGACCAGAGCAATACTCATGGCTAGTCAGAATGGGAGAGACACTGCTGCAGATTGCTGCCAAATTAGCAGCTAATTTTTGGTATTTACAACTCTTGCTAAAGATGAAGAAGAATCAACATACTGAAGAATTAGAAGCTGTGTTACCTGTTTGTAAACCTCTAGAATTTGCATGAGACCATTAGTTTAGTTGATGGTGTTCATACTGCAGCAAGACGTACAGTACCTTAATCTGTTTGGTTGAGACTAACATAAACAGTCTGAATTAATAACGTAGATTATAGGTTTTTGTAGGTTTACAAAAATAAAGCATTCAAAACAATCTGAGTTACTTGTTGCTCCTGTCAGAGGACTACTTCCTGTTTATAGAGACTCTGCCCACTTTGATCCTTATAAATAACTGATCAAAAGTGACTTCAAAAGGACCAAAATATTCCTTTAAGGTAAATTTAGATGAATGTTTTTGGACAACAGGAGGAAGATGGAGATATACTGTAGAGACTTTACTGAAGGGTGGTGCTGCTAAATACAGCAGAAGAACAAAATCCACATTCTGCAGCCCTCAAAGGTCTGGGATCACTTGTGCTTGTGTTCTGGAGCATCTCCCACACGATCCAGATCGTCTGTATCATGTGGTCAAGCTGCTCCCACAGCAGTTCATTAGAGTTCATATCCAGACACTGTGCTGGTCACTGCTACAGTTCTTTAGATGTTGCTGAGTTTACAGTTTAGTGTTTGAAGCTACAGCTGTTTGTTCACAGACTCAAAATGACCCAAAACGTTCTTTGGAGACCTGTCAGAAAAAGCCTATTTAATCAGGAGTGACCAAACCCTGTGGGTAGACCTTGATTGGGTCAGTTTCATCCTACAGCAGGATAGTGGCCCAAAACAAAATGTGTCAGCAATATTTAAACAAGTCAGAATTCCAGCTGTTAAAAAGTGGTCATAAGTTCCTCCCATGATGCTTCAGGAAGCCTGGGGGTGATGTCATCAGATTACTCTTTAAACTGACAGCTTTTACTGCAAAATGATTTTTAATGAAAGCAAAGTTTGAAGAAAACATGATTTCCTTTAAAATATACATTTCTATCTCTGACCATCCTGTTTATTTGTTACAATTCAGATTAATTTTATGAAAAATAATGACATTTATGTTTGACATGAAGTATTTCACACTTTCCTGGCTGGTCCGATGGCAGTGAGGCTTCAAACGATTGTTTCAGTCAGTAACTAACACTATAGGACATTTTTACTATGTTGTTTTTTGTCTTTATTCTCCTCTACCAGATAAAATACATCCTTCCTTAAAATCATCACATTTTATTCTAAGATTAACAATGTGGAGGAACTCCCCACTTCATGTCATTTAAATTTAATAATACATTTATTGAAACGTTTATAGGAATTTTCTGGTCCCTCACTGGCAAAAAAAATGTTTGAAGAATCCAGAATCTTTAATTTTACGCCACACCAAACACATAATGAATGAAAACTAGTGTTTTCTACGTTTTAGTGACTTCAGTTCACTCTTTTGTAAACTGCTTCTAATCTATGGAGAAGATAAAATGTTCCTCTAGTGTCCTCTGCAGGCAGATCAGAAAGATCAAATCAGAAAATAATTAGAAAGTGAGATATTTTTATTTAATTACATGAAGAATAAAACAGAACAGAGAGGTTATACAAATATAAACGTCTCATAATCATTCAAGAATATCACTGAACAGCTTCCTCTTCTTGGACTCTCCCGTCTGGATTTCCTGCCAGTGCGCTCTTCTGTGCACAAAGTGAGAGAGGGCAAACTTAGCCCACACGTGACGGGCAAACTGATCTGACCTCAGCTGGTTCTCACATGGAGCTGGAAGAAGAGGACAGACAGGAAATGGAAGTGATTAGAGATACTCTGTGATTTTTGTATATAAGTGATTAAAAGCTGTTCTAGTTACCGAGTTCCTGAGCGATGCTTTGCCTCTGACTGACTGAAGCACTATTCCACACGGCTTCAAGTACCCGACTACCCAACCTCGAGCAGGCCATGTGGGCATACTGACCCTAGAAGTGTTTAATATATTACATTTTGTAGTAAGAAATGCGATATAATATAAAACTTGGTTTAAATAATGTGTTGTACCTCCAGCCGTTTGAGGATCTTGCCCCTGCCTTTGTCACTGCATGTGGTGATGAGGGCCTGGAGCACGTGGCTGCCAGCAGGGTCAGAGGCCAGAGTGAGGAGGTCGGCGGGGCTCAGGGTGCGCAGGCTGCTGAGGAGAAGGGAGCGCTCCTTGAATTTAGCCAGTGCCTGGACCAACCGGGAGCCGTGGTAGCACATGGAGGTCAGGGGGACCTGGTAACAACCAGCAAAAGGCAAGTTCATCACACTGATTAGTGCAGGTGGGAACTTTTACTTGTTTGAGGGCATTTTTAAAAAAACTCCTCTAAAGGACACATTCAATGTATAAACCAGTAAAGTTCTATCTTTTCCAAAACGTGGGAAAAAAATCACTAAATGTAAAGTCAAGGTCACAAAAACAAAGGATTTTAAATAGAAAAATACAAAAACAATTCAGTTGTGAAATGTTTTACTTATAGTTGCTCAACAATACATTAAAGGTATCAATTGTAAATTGAAGGAACAACGTTGACCTAAAAGAGATCTCATTGGTTTGCCTCAATTAAAGAAAAGCATCAAGTTCACAGGGTTTGATTGGTCAAGTGTTTTCTAGTTTCTTGGTCACGTTTGTGTTTTTTTAACCAGGAAATTAAAAGAATAACCTGCTCAACAACAACAACAACAATAATAATAATAATAATAATAATAATACTTTTTATTAAACTTAAACTTTTTCACTGTCAAAAGATTTTTTTTTTTCTGTATTTTTGGTTTGACAAACATAAACACTATAAAGTGTGTCTGCATCAACAACCTGCTGGAGGATTAAATTCTATCAAATACAGAATCACTCCTAAGGCCTCAGATGGCCCGTGGGTTGGACACCCCTGGCATGAATCATTTGATGCAACAATTTTAAGCAGATAACAAATTTGTAAGTTTTAGCTTGTGTTATTTTTTTCTGTTTAAAACTTTTAAAGAACATATTTAAAGTATAGATTCCCTAAAAATAAAGTGAGGCATGTGCAGGAGATCCTGTTCGTTTTATATTTGTTGACTCAAGAAGAAAATCTTTTAGTTTTGAATAGAAACACATGGTATTTAGTTTTTACTATTTTCTACGTTGAGAGAGACATAGTTGATTCCTTCTCTAACTCTCTGCTGCGTGAAGCTTGTAATCCTCTCACCACAGAAGCTGCTCTCATAACGTCTCTCTGATCTGATAAACGTTGATTATTCATCCAAACCAAGTCATTTTATCCGTCCATGTCTGTCCTTTCAGCTGCTGTTACTCTGCTGCAGACTGGGCACCTCTCACACTAAACACAAGTTTGCATTTCACCTGGATGAAAATTTATTTGAGATATTTAATTTGCAGCATTCTGCATCAAATTTTTTTTGTTGCAGTTCCCAATTGACATATTGTCAGTCTCCCTGTTGGCTCTCATGCTGACCATGACCTCTTATTTTGTGTTAACTGAATAAAATCCTGGCTTGAGTAAACGAATTACTGTCAATTTTATCACAGAAACATCAGTGTTCTGTTTTCCCTCAGAGTTTTGACTTACTTTATCTTTTTGTTTTAAATTGTGTACTGAGCCAGATAAAAGGGTTCCCCACCCCTGGTTTAGTGTAAGGATAGTAGCGTTTATAGGAAACCATTCACACCTCTTTCTGTGTGCTGCCCTCTGCTGTTTCAGAGTGGTAATACACCTCGTAGGTGAGCAGGGACATGAAGAGAGGCAGGCAGCTGCTGTGTCGAGACCCGGGCTCGGCGCAGTGGAAAGCCTGAGAGGAGCACACACCAGGTCCATAAATACATCACATCAAGTTCAGCCCCAGAGATGGAAGGAAACATGAAGACAGAAGCTTACATGGAGGAGGCACCGCATCATGTCGTCCTGCTTCTCTCCACTTTCTGCACAGCTCTCAGCCAACTGGACAATCACACCCATGTGACCTGCCGCCAAGATGGCCTCTACCCCCTGAACCAGCTCATCAAACAAACTGAGAAACTGCAGAAACAGAAAATAATGAATGGAGGAAATCCCCAGCAGTTACACCAACCCCCCCTCTGTTCTACCTACCAGTTTATACTTGGCTGTGGCTGCTGTCAGCCTCTGTATGGGGAAGTTGGCGATGGGATGGAGAGCGAGGTCAACCAGGTGACCCTTCAGGTGGTTCTTGTAGAGGCTACGCAGAAGAGGCTTGTGGGAGAGCTGAATGATCGTCTCCATGAGGTGACTGGAGGCCTGGTCCTTCAGAAACACCAGAAGGGGACTAAAAGAGGAAGCATAAGAATTCACAACAAGTTTCAGACATTTTGGAATGAGAACAGAGTAAAAGGCTCTAACCTGACTCCAGGAGCAGCACTGTGACCTGACAGGTACTCCATGGTGCGTCTGAGCAGCTGTTTGCACAGTTTGGGCCGTCTTCTGTGACATACGGTCAACATGGTCTGGAAAACTGCACTGGCAACAGCATCTGTAACACTCACTGGAGGAAACAGAAAACACATTTAGTGTTGTTTTGATGCTGTAGGTGGAGCGGCTCTTTAATTAGTCTAAAATACAAAAAACATTGAGGTTCCCAAAATAGCTGAATCCCCAGTCAGATCATGGTTACAGTGCTGTAGGATTATGATGCTGTTCTGAAGTCAGGTTTCAGGTAAATGTCAGAGTTTATTTACTGTCCTTGAAAACTGTTGCAAATTCTATCCTGGCTTTGCAACAACGCGGTAACATTTAAATTCCTGTGAACTCTTCTTCTGCTGCCATTCCAGCATCTGTATCATTTATTTTATATGTAATGTAGACAGACACACCACCATGTTCACTGCAACTGTTAAAGTCATTACCAGTGAGTGACCTGTACTTTATAATAATGTAATAAAATGACAGAACTCTTATGAATTAAGTCATCTAAATGTATCAACACATCACTGGTTTTTAACCCTCACAGCTGATAGTCAATCAACCATCAGAAGCTGGGACCCAAAAAAAGTTACTGGGCATTCTAGTGGTGTTGTGATGGAGATGGTTGGACCATAGATGTGTGCCCCCTAGTGGCAGGCTGCAGTAACAAACTTAGGCTCCGCCCTCTCCATGTACAGACATTTTCCTGACTGTTACTGCAGCCTGCCACTAGGAGGCACATTGATTTCCTTGCAGCCTCAGACATGTTGACTTTGTAACATTTTGTTGTGTTAGGGTTTTCTTGTTGTACACCTTTAGACATTGTGTTGATGTTCCAACACCAATGTAACATTACAAACTTTTTGTCCAAGCTGTTATTTTAGGTATTTGTTGTTCTCTGATTTAGAGCAATAACAAAATAAGGCATCGTTGTTGCATCTTTGTTGTAAAAAATAAGGTTACATTTTTTAAGCCGAAATCTCAAACTCTCGAGAATAAATTTCATTTCCCTTTAAATCTAAATCCACTACAGACTGGACTGTTTACCGAGGTTTGTGCCATGCAATCCAGCACCACCTGTGTCAATAATTATTACAGGAAAGACCCCAAAGTGACTGTAAACTACTGGTAGGTGTTTACAGGTGTTACTGGCAGGAGGAAAGAGTGTATTTAGAAAAGCACTCACTATTTCTTTAGGCTGGTTTAGGGTGACAAAAGGCAACGTTACTCCTAATTTACTTTTTAGGATGATGTGACATTTATAACGGAAGGGGAAAATGAAAAAAAAAAACTTACTTTTGAAAAATATAAATTAAAACAAAAGCTGTAAACTGACAAAGAACTCTGTTGTATTTATTTATTTGAACTTAGTTTCCAATTGGCAAACACACATTAACACAAAGCAGGCGTTTATTTAAAGATCCTGAATAATAAAAGCCGTTTACACAAACTCCAGGGAGAAACTAGACTAAGGTGGCACTCAGCTGTTAGGTATGAAACCCTTCTTCTGGCTCCATGGGGGCTTTAATGTCTCCTGATTAATGTGTTTCATCTGATCCACAACCAGTAACCACATTTGATTTGAGTTCAATCCTGTGACATCATTTATTTATCAAAGTAAACCAGATAAACCTTTTAACAGAATAAAAAAGAAAACACATCTCTAATGTCTTTAAGTCAACAAGAGACAAGTTCAAACAATAGGGGTTTTATTAAAAGATTTTCACTATAAAAGCATGATTATGTCCACAAAATATTTCTTCCTACACATCTCTCTGTATAATCTCACCATGTTTGTCCTAATTAAAGTAGAAATGTAGAAAACCTTTTTTAAGGCAACTTTTGGCACTAATAATCAGATAATGACTTTCAGAAGGAGGATTTATTCAGCTAACTCCTGAGACGAAGCAGGAATCTGAAGTTACACTGAGGCCTCCATCGTCACAATGCATTGAATCTTTTATTTCAAATGAATACATTTTTACAGTGTCTGCAAAACTAAAGATTTATTACTGCACCTGTTCCTCCTCCTTCCTATGAGATTAATGGGCTGCAGCAGTTTAAATCACAGTGTGTGTGTGTGTGTGTGTGTGTGTGTGTGTGTGTGTGTGTGTGTGTGTGTGTGTGTGTGTGTGTGTGTAAAACAGATAAAACACTCTTTGTTTTCCCATTTTCAAAGAGACCTCAGCTAAAAGCCACTTTCTGCAGTGTGTACATTTGGCCTGAGGTTATTTACTGACTATATCATTTTGTTTTGCTATTAAACTGTAGGGTTGAATTTAACATATAAATGCTGAACATCTTCCTCACAGCGGTCTGTTCACACACGCCCTCAGGCTCGTTCCCTTTGGCTTTGCTCTGAGCCTTCACCGTCAAAACAGACTTTATTTGTTTTTACAATTTAAAAATTAAGAACAGTCAGAAACGAGAACTGAAGCATCTAAAAGAAATACATTTTTATCCTATTCCTTTCATCTTTCATCTCCCACAACATAACAAATTAATATAAAATATTAAGAGCTGATCATCAAAACTCGTCTAAACTCAGAGAAAAGGACGACTTACGCTGAACGTTTTCCATCAAAGTGTCTGTGAGACTCTTCAGCTCGTACCAGAACGAGGTGGGGATCTCAAAGTCTGTCAGCCTGGGGGGGGCGCTGCGTTCTTTAACACCTGGTTAAAAACAAGAATATCAAAAGAAAAAGGCGATCACAAATACAGAACTTCAAACTAAAAGGCCTGTGGCTGCAGAGGCTCCGACAGCTTCAAAGAACCAGCACTGAAATTATCAAAAGCTCCACTTTCACAGGGTGAATATATAAAAATAGGAGGAAATTGCACATTTTTAGGAGAAATCAGGCGATTTTCTGTTATTTTGGTTCTGTAACTGTCAGCTTGTTTTAGTGTTGCTCATGGAAGCAAGTGAAGGAGCTGAAAACCAATTTCTGCAATCTGCATCAAAACCTGCTCTACTTTTCTGAGACCATTCTGAACATTTGGACAGATTTATTGACTCTGTATGACGTCTACCACTCAGAGGACGCTGGTATCTTTGGTGTTAATCCAAAAAAAACAAAATAAAAATACAATATGTTAGATGCAAGGTCTCAAGACTTACATTATTGAACTGAGAATTAGAAAAGCAAAAAGAATCCAAATGTTACAGCCTGCTAATAAGAAAACTGCATTAAGACAAGCTCTGGTGAACGTGTGTTTACCTGGACGAGCCTCGGTGCGAGGGGGTCCGAGGCAGCCCCCCAGCACGTGTAAAAGAGTGCGGACCACATGTGAGCCGTGAATGTGTTTGATGAAGTCAGAGCTGTTGTCTCTGACCACCTGACTCAAACTCAACACCTGACTTTCCAACATCCCGCTGACCTCCTCTTCTTCTTCTGTGGTAGCAGATGGATCCTTCTGTGATGCTTCTACAGCAAAGATTCACAAAACACACAGAGCTGGTTTGGTATTGTTTTCAGTAGGGATGCACCAAAATGAACATTCTTAGCCGAAACTGAAAACAAGGAAACCAAGGCCAAAAACTGAAACACCAAAGGAAATGATTATGTCAGTTACTAGAACCATAGCATTCATGGCTATGTGTGCTGACCTCACTAGAATCAAGGCATTGCAATAAATCAACCTCAAAACCATGAAAACAATGATGAGAGGGTCTGATGCACCTGTCTGATGATGTGACAGCAGCATGCAGCAGGGAGTGCTTCAAAGGTGTTCCATTAAAAAACTACACTGGTTCTGGTCGGACTCGGGTCCAGTCAGGGCTAGATTGGGACGGAAAAACGGCCCTGTCATTTTAGGTCGTGGCAGCCCAGCATGATCTTACAGGTGATGTTCGGTTTCTGTCTGGGGGATTTAAAGGCTGTAAGCCGTGTCAAGCGCGCGTATGTCACCTGTCACTCGCAGCTCCGTAGCGCTCTGCAGCGGGAGGAGCAAACTGAAACAAGCTGCTCAGATAACAGACTGCAAGGACGGCTCGTTGGGTCCGGACCGGCCCAAAATCACCTGCAGGGTGAAACGTTTCTTTTACATCTCAATAACATGTAGAAACTCGTAGCTTCACCATGACTTCACCATGCACGCTCCCGTGGTTTGTAAGTGTGGGGGTGGGCTCAGGGAGCCAAAGGCGCTCGTGATTGGCTCTGTCCTCTAGAGAGGAGTGGTCTTTTCCCTTCTTGACGTCAGCAGGGGGAAGATTTAGAAACCACCTGTTTTAGCGTTAGCTCAAAACACATTTCTCAAAAATGAGAATAAGGAAGTGAAAATATTTTCTCACTTTTGGGTCTCAGACAGTCTTTGTGACAGATATGAGACCTTTAATTAAGTCATGTCTGTTTTCCTCATGGCTCATTCAAGTTCTTACTAGTATGTGAATTCCCTCAGTTTGTCTAAAACAACATGAGCTACTACTAAATGAACCCTTCACTTGGCACGCACTGAAATACTTCAAAGTTCATTATTTCAACCCTAGATCCCTATGAGAGGATTTAACAACTTTTTTCTTTTTGTAACAATTTTTATTTTTAAGTAATATGTTTAATCATGTGATCATATATGGTTCCTTTTCTGTCTGTAGTTAAAACAAGTCCCAAAGGAGTGTTTATAGGAATATATAGAAAAAAACGAGAATAAAAGAAATGTCTGTCTTAAAAACAAAACAAGTGCTGCAGTGAAGTCAGTTTGGATGTCAGTGGAAGTTACCAAGTATGATCACTTGTCTGGTAAAAGGTTAAATCACAATTCTTTAAAGCTGAAGACTCTTTTATTATTGATCTTTCACAAATGATTTTCAATAGAAGCGACCTCCTTACCGCTCCACCTGGACATCTGTCTGAGTGCGCTCTCCACCACGTGGCCCCCACATCGATCACATGAAACCGCCTTAAAGCCAGAGCTCGATTCTCCACCCAGCTCAGCCAAAACCTCCCCCGCCTGCTCGAGGCTGGACAGCGGGAGCAGCCGCTGCAGAGTGACGCTTCCTGTTCGGTCCATCGCCACCAGGGAGGCTTTACCTTTCACCTCTGAGAGGACGTTCTCCACAAACATCCCTTGAAGAACACATTGAGAGAAAGTCAACAACAGTGGTTGGAGTTGAAGATTAATAGAGTCAAACTCAATGCATGCCTCTGATAAAGCTGTAACCAATAAACTATGCTGGATAAACTCAGTATGAGAGTGATTTTTATTCATTCTACTACAAAACAACCTGTTTTCATTCAAATCTTTTATCAGATAGGACGTTTTCAGGTTTTCTTCCTCCATGGCACAAGGCAGAAATAAATCAGGACACTGTTAATCTGAAACAAGCAGTTTGAACACTGGAGGTGAATCCACCATTACTGAGACAGCAGGGAGGAGCTGAACATTCACACTGACAGAGAGAGAGGAGGTGTCAGAGTTAATCCTAGTCAGCTGTAGAGGAGGAGGTCTGAGGACGTTAACCCATCTAAAAGCACCTGAACACAACCTCTCAGCAACCATCAGTCAGGAAAAATAGGAACAAAAAATCCTGCAACTCATTTTTTTATAATAAATAATAATTATAATTCTATTTGTGAAAATATAATTAAGCTCAAAAAGCAGCTAACAGGAGAAATATCAGATTGTTCTATCATTAGTAATCACTAGCTCACGTTCTACAAACATTCAAACTGGGGTGAAATTTGTATTTCAATTTTAGCTCCAAATAATCAAAAACCAATATAATCAACACTAAATGATTAATATTCAAGTTAATTTGCCACATTACATTTTTGAAAGCAGTCTCATACTTTGTGATGCCTCCTAAATAAAGCACACCTCCTCCCCTTTGGAAGGCTAAATGAAGCTGGTAGGAGCCGTCAGCGTATAATGCTCAGTGAAATATATGCCTTTATAAATTATTTCCCCTAAAAAAATAAAAACACACATTTTAATATGAACCAACACCCTGCTTTGATGTCCAGGCTCCCATAGCAACAGTTTTCTTCTATTAATGTTCTGTTTATGCCACTGATTGATCAAGTACAGTTTCATTAGTTGGTGTCTACATGTGTTTAAAATACAGTTAGAATATTACAAAATATTTATTATATTATTGATTCTAAATATATATTTGCATTTTCATGGTAGATTATATTGTAGTTAGTGGTGGGACTCGGAAAACAAAAATCAAATAAATTAATAGCATTTTAAACTAACAAGAAAAATGTCCCCAAAAAGCAATTTTTTTAATTTAAAATAATTATAGCAGGGGACCGACTCAAATACTAGACCTGAACTTTAATAATGTAAACTCCTTTAATTTCTGAAAGAAAAATTTATTGCATTTCAGTTCAGTGGAAAAACAAAATATCCCTGGCTAAAACTGGACAGACCTAATAGTGCAGTACTTTATCATTTTATTTATTTGTTTTAAGTACATTTTTAGAAGGGTATTGTTTTTAAAAAATAATAATAAAAGATGTCCTCCGTGTGCTTTTTCTGCCCCAGTCTGTTTTGCTCCTGCTATAGTTCCTTTGTGTTCTGGAGACAATTCACAGGCCAGCACTGGTGGTGCACTGACCAGATCATACACAACCCCAGAGGGTTGTGTTCAATCTGACACTGTCCTTGCAACACTTCTGCCTCGTTTCCAGGGTCCTGGACGGGTCAGGTCTCCATTTTGTCTGTCCCCACTGTAAAACCGGACCACACAACCGAACTGGACCGTACAAAAAGGGGCGGGAATAAATGTGAAGTCTAGATCATTCTATTTCACAGCTGCTTACTTCGGCTTTTTGCGGTGGAAGAAGGACCCAGCCTACCCGGTAGAGGTGGGCTGGGTCCTCTGAAGGATGCAGCCACTGAATTTGGACACAGGCTGCGTCAAGCTCTGATCTGTGCGTCAGGATAATCGGCGTAGCAGGAAATCGTGCTGACAAATGTTCCCCTTTGCTTCAAATGCAAGCTGCGATTAACAGCGCTATTTTTTAACGCATTATTTTTTCCTAATTATTCAAAATTAATGCATTAAATTCCCACCCCTAATTGTAGTATTACAAAACTATTTTAGTTTCATAATGTATATAGTCAATAGTTTTAATCACCACTGAAAAACTCAACTCCGCCACCTGCTGTTGTAAGCTGGTACCTATAGTCTACTTAAAATATGAATTCTGATAGTGTTTCCAGATTCACTGAGATATTTTAGTAAACATGATGTAGTAAACTTTAGATGTTTCAAATCATTTTAAGTGGTAGAGCTGGAAATATTTTTAAGTCATTTAGGTGAAGGTACCCAAACAATGAGATAATCATAGAAATATCAGTGTTGCATTAGGAGTTATTAATAAGAAGCCATTAACCTGACATATTCCTTCTTGGTTTGTTTAATTTTCTATAATAACAACATTTTGATCTTTAGAAAAGTATAGACTGCAGTTTGAACTATTTTGTAAAAGTTTTGATCCTGATAATAGCATTCACCTCATCATTGCCATGCCATCCGATATAACCGCAGGGTTTCATTTTGTGATTTTTTGGTCTAATCTGCACAGATGACTCAGTTGATGAGCTTTAAACCAAACTCTCTCTCCATTTCAACATAATTCAGTCAGGTTTGTACCTTTTGTAAAGTGGAATATTTGAATTTGTAGAAAAGAATTGTTTGGTTAAAAAACAACAACAAAAATTTACATGAAAACAAAAACATAAACTGTAAAAGTGTTTCTGTAGCATCTGTTTACAGATGCAGAATTACAAAGAAAGCATGCTAATCGCTGTGTGACTAAATGAAAGAGTAGAAACTCTGGCTCCATCTTTAGTCCTGTCTGGAAAGTGAAACTCAGTCTTGAATCAAAGTGCTTATTTAAAGAGCAGAAGATTTTCACTACAATGACTGTATACTTTAAGACCCCACACCGTACCAGACTACACTCTTGATTTAGTCTGAGCTTGTATAAATATTCTACCTGCTCAAACTCTTACTGACTCTAAACTGGACCCATAGCTCCAAGGAGAAATGTTGTCACTGGATCGTCTGTACTTCATCAGCATTCTGACTGACTTGTTACATCATAGACTATAAATGTAGTTGATGTTCTGTTATAATGATGCTCCATGATATCATTTGACCTTCATTTGCACATCAAAGTGTTTCAACCCAGAAAACAGATCATTGTTCTCACCTCTCTCTTCATTATCTTCAAAGCCTTCACTGAGTCTTTCTCCAACCCGGCGGAAATATCCGACACTCAGAGCGTCTAATCGGATCTTCCCACCATCTCCTTGACCTTGTTTTCCTTCTGCACCTCCCTTGCTCTGCTTTTCTCCTTCTCTTCCATCTTCACCAGGGTACTTCCTCTTTTTCCCTCCACCTTTCTGGAGCTTATTTCTCTCCTCTGCCAGCATATTTTGCACCTCAACACATGCAGAATACATATAGAATGATCTGTAAAAGATGGTGCTTTGTCTTAATCTCTGTAACAAACTGGGGGTGAAATGGAAAAACCATCACATCATTTGATTTGAACTGGCACAAAATCAACACTGGTTAGGACTGATAATAAATCTATTATGATGTCATAAAATAGAAAATAAGATTTGGAGTATTTTTTTAATTTACAAAATTAAAAATCATTTAGAAAGTTATTGAGTATATTAGTGCATGTTGTGCTGTATCGTTATATTTTGTGTATGTAGTATTTCCTGTTCATGTCTGACTAATGACTGAAATCTCAGTGAATATAAGGATGATTAGTCTGTAGGATGAGATGGACGCAAACTGAATATATCACTAAATATCACGGGTTCACATGAACTCATAAATCATGCTGTAATAAGTTAATATATTTGCCAAAAAGGCGAATAAAAGTACACTCACATGCTATATAAACAAACTCGGTTAAAAAGACAGCACTTATAATATAAATGCTAACGTGTGAAAACAGATATTTTTGTTAGAAACGAGGCTTAAAATAAATACAGACTGTAAACAATAAGCGTGAAAATAACTAATATATTTACTCACGTGTGTGAGCTGCAGACCAGACTCTAAAGGCAGATGTGTTGTTGTCGCGCAGCGATGACGTACAACATTGGGTTGTCGCTATATTTAGCCGTCATTCTCTCGAAAAAATAAATTAATCTATCTTTAAACGCGTATTTCTAACCGGTAAACTGATCTTTTCTGTCAAAATTCACTGTGATAATTTTTGTAAACTCAATAGTGAGTTTAAAAAAAGAGAGAAAACGATGGCCGGAGGTACATGTTGTCATCCTTAGTGATGGCCAGCAGAGGGCAGTATAGTACATCTCATCTTTACCATGACAAGTAGTTTGGAATTACATTTAAACTTTCTATCTAATTTGACTTTTAAAGTTTTTAAGTGTTAAGCAACAAGGATAAAAAACAATATAATGATTAAGAATATATTTTTTGTTCAGAATTGTGCATGATGCGTTGCTTAAATATGTTTTTTAAATGCTTTAGATTGTTTTAGTAAAATCATAATTCGAGAGAGGTTATGTTACCCTAACATTACCCTATAAGATTTCTGTGAAACATGACTTATGATGTTTTTTAAATTCACTTTGCTGGTGAAATATTCCCCTCATAAACAAACTGTTTAAACTGATGCAAATAATTAGTTTATTGCCTCTGTGTTTTTAAAATCTTTTTGTAACACTTATGGGGTCTGTCGTTCTCAAAACATTTGGTAAATTTGCATCAAACCACTTCTGTCCTCAAAGTAAGCAAATATACCGTAGTATTAGTATTAGTACTTTCATCATAACCCTGCATATCTCCTATGTCTGCTGCCCTTCAGGTGGAAAGGGACAATTTTCCTTCCTTATTACTGTTATATTGTTTTTTAAATTATATAATGAAATAACACAGATGATTATACAGTGTATTGTATACAGTGGCAATAATAGTTCAGTGTTTAAAACTAGGTTTTAATTATATGATTATTTCCTATTTCAGGCAGGTTAATATTCTTTGACAATACATATGCGTGCCTATAGAAGCCTATGGAATATCATAAAACTTAACTAAAGTTGGTGTTCCAGTCTGTCCTGGTTTGATGTGTTGTATATTTTTGTGTGCAGAAGAGTTCAATCAGCAGAAGAGAAAATAGACATGAAGGACCATGGAGTCAGCAGCTCACCAGGAGAACCAGTGCCTGAAGGAGAAACCGCGTGAGGTCCAACTACAGCAGGCTGAGATGAACTGTGGGATCAGAATCAGCTTGAAGCATTTTACCAAGCATCCTCAGTCCTCCTGGATAGTATAAAAACAGGATGTGATCTTTATCAGACTAAGGCATTTAAATCTGAACAAAAACACATAAATTAACCCGCCATCATGTCATTAAACAAAAACAAAATGGAAAATCTGTTTGTGAAAACTGAAGTCCACACTGCAGCTTACATAGGATTTAAATGTAAAAGTATCAGCTAAGAGCTGCTGATCAAATATACTTTTTACTGGAGTTTTACTGGTCCGGAGCATACAGGTGTGTGTTAACACAATGTCAAGTAGAAAAGACACCAACATAGAGTAGGAACTGTTGCATCCCATAAATCAGGAAGGGGTTTAAAGTCATTTCCAAACATTCTGGAGTCCATCATTCTACAGGGAGAAATAATATTCACAGGTGGAAAGCATTAAAGCCTGATGCCGATCTTCCCTGGAGTATTCCAGCAAGTTCACCTCAGAGAGGTGGGGGGATGATGGTTTGGGCTCCTTGCAGTTGTCTGTGGACTAAAGTCATCTAGAGCCAAATGTGAGTCTGTCTGACAGATGGAGTTTGGACCATAAAACAGGACAATAATATCGAACACAGCAGCAGATCTACCGACAGAACAGCTGAAAAATAAAACAAAAGAGGTGGCGCAATGCTCCAGTCAAAGTGTTGTGGTGGGACTCTAAGAGAAATGTGAATAAACAAATGTCTGCAAACCTCAATGAAGTGCAGCACCACTGACAGGAAAAGTGAGACAAAATTCCTCCACAAAGAGGTGAAAACTGGTAAAGTCAGACAGAATTCAGTAAATGAGAACATGGTGGGATCTGTTGTTTTTTCAACACCTGAGGTTAGATTTGAATATTTCTAGAACCTGATAAAACCAGATCTTTCTTTAATTATTTCCTGATACATAAACCAGTCACTTCTCTTTGAGTCGAGCTAATTCACACATTTCTTCTGGGAAGTTCTGCTTTGTTGGTGCCACGCCCTCTAAAGGTGTTGGTACCTTTAACAGAGCAGAAGCTGACGATCTGCTGGGATGTTAGGATCACTTTTTTCTTGAAACATTTTCTCTTTTTATTAAAATAAAACCTCATCATGCTGCTTTTTCTCCTATTACTGGATGTTTGGTCACATGCGCTGCACAGGAGAGTGAGAAGACCATCGGTCATCACTGGAATATAAAATGACCTGTTGGTTCTGAGCTGTGTTTAATGTCTCCCAAGCTTCCATTCCTTCAACGCTCTCCTCAACCGTGACCTCAAAGCAGTCCGTGCAAACAGCAGGTATTTCTACAGCAAATTCAGCAAACAAAGGTAAGAGTCATTAAAATCTACATTTATTGTTTGGATGATTTTTTAATTAAGTATTTTATTATTACAGTAATGATAATCCTCCAAACAGCTGTTAGCTCACACGTGCTCCAGTAATAAACACAGTAACACTTTTATCTTGTTTACAACGTTTTCCAGGAGGATTCTAACATGAAGCTTGTATTGTTCGTGTCAGTGACTTTAAAACTTTCTCTTTCAGCTCCAGGGTCTTTTCCAGGGACGTCTATTTAAAGTGAACTTCACTCTGATGGTGAAAAACATCACCAGAGTTTGAAAGAGCAAGACTCTCTATCAGAGCTTGTTATGTAATGAAATAGTTTGATTGAAAAAACAAGGAATTCTTTTAATTCTTTTTTTATTTACTTTTTGTTTATTTTATTACATTAAATCTAAAGTCATTTTGTTTGACAAACCTTCACTCGACTGTTTATCCTGAAGTCTGATTCCCGTAAAATGTATAAAACTGAAACTTTGTTTTCAGAATTACAAACATTTTCTGAATCACAAATCAGACTCTGCATAGGTATAGTGATGGTTTTGAACACATCCTGAGATACTTGTAGTTTGGTCATAAAGCCACGTGTCAGACCTGAAGCATCACCTGATCCAGCTCAAATCCAAACCTCGTCTCATCAGACAGACTCAGGATCAGGAGAAAAGCACTTCTGAAACCTGAGAGGAAATCTGCAGGATGAGGGTGACACTGAGAGAGGAGTCAGACAAGAAGGTGAACATTAGAGAAGAAAAACCAGGAAGCCTTCAGGGAATTCAGTGAGCATAATGCTTCACATGTTATCAGTTTTCTTTTTGTGAGCATGTGTGTGTGTCTGTGTGTGATCATTGTTGAATGTGGTCCTGAAGACACCCGCTAGCAGAAACCATCACAAAGGTGTGTGTTTGTGGAGAGAATTGATCAATGTGAGCTGCACAGTGACACAGCAGGTCAGCACTGAAGCCTCACAGCAGGAAGGTCCTGCTTTAAAACTCAGCTGGTTCCTGCATCTGTGGATTTTTCTCCCAGTGCTGCATCAAACAGGCTGGAAGGTTTACAGCACAACACTGGCAGCCAGTTACTGTGAATTCTACATTGATATTACTATATTTTACTTAGTTTTATAAAGAACCTGTTATTTTTATTGTAAATTAAATAGTTTTCTTGCAAATTATTTAATTATTGTTGTAAGTTTTTAGTGTAATTCATTTACAGTGTTGAGACACCAACAACTTGATTTTGTCTCATTATCTTAAAATAGTAACAGTCTTTGAGATGTACCAGCTCCATATGTGAGTGGAAAACAACGTTTCCCAGCATTTTGACCATCACAGCCTCTCTCAAGACCAGCAAAATATAAAGATGTCTGTTTAACTATCAGCTTCCTCCACCAGAGTGGAAAAATCATTCAAAAAGTCCTAAAACCAAATCATTACAACATAATTCAACACCTCAGTTAAAAAAAAAACAACTCTGTGTTTTACAATCAAACAACCACACAAACCTGTACATTTACAAATACACTGATAGATTTTTCATGTTTTTTTAAGTATGAGCTAACATAAAAATAGTCCACTTTTGAAATTTGTGCTTGGTGAGGTTTGTAAATACATTCATCATGTACTTTATTCAATCCATTCAATTTGCTGCAGTTTTTCTTTCTTTCTTTTTAAAAAATCTCCTGATTATATTTGAATCTTTATTTAGCTCTGATCCAAACCGTTACTTTTTTCTGTCTTTAAGTCGAGTCATCCCTCGTGCACAAACTGATGCCAAGTTTCAGCCAAATATGCCCATAAAACCCTTACTCTTTTATTACGACTCTCACTTGGGTATACATTCAAGACAGACTGTAAAACCAGTTAAACACACATCAGAAGATGAGGATAAACTTGTAACACACATGTTTAAGGTCAATGATATTTGTTTTAGAGACTTTACAAAAGCTTTTGTCAGTTTTATATTTGTTAAAACTGGCTGCATGGTAGCACTGCTGCCTCACAGCAAGAAGGTCACTGGTTCAATTCCCAGCTGCAGTCTGTGTTTGCATGTTCTCATGGGTTTCCCCCGGGTACTCCAGTTTCCCCCCACAGACAACATCATGCCTGGTTATTTGTTGTAGGTCTCTTTTGGATAAAAGCATCTGCTAAGTAAATAACCACAATAAAACAAACATGATTTAATCTAGTCCAGATGACTGGCTAACATGAACCAAATATGCTTTCTGCAGTGTGTTGTTGTCTTTAAATAAACCATCATGGCTGCATTCTGTCTGTAACAAGTGCAGGACAACACCAGTATAGTTTTATTGATCAACAGTTTCAGTAACTCAATTTAAACCAAATGAAATTGAAAGTTGTTCACTGACATTCATCATAGATCAGCTGCAGTACCGCTTCTGGGCACTAGATGGCAGCACAGGATGATCAAACACCTTCACTTTATTAAACACATTTGAAGTTACAGGCATATCTATTATGATTTATTATATAAGATTATTTTAGATGATTAAATTGCATCAGCTAGACCTTCCACAAAATTATTAATAATTTTACATATTTTATATGAAATTTTCCTTATTGTTAATCTTTTAGGCTAAAATGCTAAAAGCTTTCCTTTGAGAAAGATGGGTTTCAGCATAAAACCAGTAAACTGTGCAGTAATCAGCGTTATGGATCATGCAGAATAAATCGATGACTGCTCATATTTTGGACTATTAAACTAATGATTGTCACAAAGTCATTCTTCAGACAGTCAGGGTAGTTCAAACACAAAGAGCTGAAAGAGAGGAGATGAATTCAGGAGATTACAGGCCTATTACAGAACACAGCTTAAATCTTAGAATCTTATTTTAATGAGTGCTTAAGTGAGTGTTTTTTTTATTATCTCCAGGAAGGCTCAAAAACAAAAGAAGCTTTATTTGCAACTGACAATATTCAAAGAGTTTATTTCATGGTTAACAGAAGCAAAAATGCTAGCTAAACACATTCATTTCTTCTTTTAGCTGTATTTTTTCAACCTCATATGTATTCAGGGTTTGTTGAGCAGGTTTTCATGTTTTTTACAGCCTTTTGAGGCTGCACAGATCTGTCTGTTTGGAACGCTGAAGCAATCAAACTTGCAGAAACAGCCTCCCAAAATAAACCTTCAAACTCTGTTTGGACTTGACCCTCGTGATAAAACAATGACCTCACTCTACCCTGCATGAACTTTCTCAGAAAAAGTGACATCCTGATGTGTAACAGGGTGTGAAAGTATTGAATAGGAGGTGAAGCAAGATGAGAAGAGATGTTGTCATTTGATTTTATAGTTGTTCATTAGGGTAAAAACATTAATAAGGCCAGAAATAAGAAACATAATCATTATTTAAAATGTTCAATGTCAAAACAAAAAGTTTTCTACACAAAACAAACTCAGGGTTAATGAAAGATAAAAGATGGAGGTTAAAACAAAAACGTGTTGCTGCAGGTCAGTTTACTGATAAGAGTCTACAGCTCACACTGAACGGGAACGACCCAAACAGATGCAGCGCCTAGAAAAGTATTCACCCCTTAGATGTTCTATCCTTTTGTTGTTTTTTAAAATCTGTCATTCTCAACATCATTTGGCTTCTTTCACAATTTTTTAAAACACTTTAATGTCAAAGGAAAATTTCTACAAAATCATGACAAATAAATATATATAACATCAAATAAGTGATTGCATAAATATTCACCCCTTCAAGTCAGTATTCAGTAGAGGCACTTTGGACTGTGATCAGTCAGTGTGGATAGGTCTCTATCAGGCTGCACATCTGGACTCTACAGTTCTACTCTATTGTGTGTGGGGATCATCAGGGTGTGAACAGCCCTTTTCAAGTCCAGCCACTAATTCTTTACAGGCCTTCCAGGACCTGCTGCAGAGCTGCTTCACAGTGGGGATGGCGTGTTTGTGGTGATGTTCAGTGGTTGATGTCCACCACCAAACAGCATCTTGTCTGATGGCCAAAAAGCTCAATTTTGGTCTCATCAGACCAAAGAACGTCCTTCCTGACTCTGGAGTCTCCATCATGCCTTTTGACAAACTGTTGTCCAGATTTAATGTGAGTTTTCTTCAGTAGGGCCTTTCTCATTGCCACTATCCCAAAATGCTTTGCCCTGTGAAGAACCTGGACAACAGTTGTTGAATTCAGTCTCTCTATCAGCTGATGGAGCTTGTAGCACCTTCAGAGTGATGGTGTCCTGGTGGACTCTCTCTTCTTACGCTCAGTTTGTGACGATGACCTGATCTAGGCAGATTTACACATGGTGTCATATTCCTTCCAGTTCTTGATTATGGATTTAACTGAACTCTAGGGGAAGTTCAGGGCCTTAGAAGTTTTTTGGATCCTGACTTATACTTTTCAATACCATTTCCTCTGATTTTCTTGAAATGTTATTTTGTCTTTATGCTGTAAGGAGGACTGCAGTGAATGGACCTTCCAGACAGGTGTCTTTATTCTAGAAATACTTGAGACATATCTCCATTCCAATAATTGTGAGACTACTAGCACCAATTGGCTAGACGTGTGTTGAATTAGGCCAGTCACTGTAAAGGTGGTGGATTTTTCTACAGTCAGTTATTTTATGTTATAAATTTTCCTTTATTTGTCATTATTTTTAGAAATCAGTTTTCATTTTGACATTAAAGGGTTTTTTTGTCAAAGAGGTCAAATTATGTTGCTAGTGATTGAAAAGGGTAAAATATTCAAGAACTATCAAACCACAGACATGAAACGATGACTGAGGAATGAAGGAGACTCTTCCAGTTGTAGAGCTAATCTGCTCTGGCACTAGCTGCAGAACAAGCCAGGTTTAAACCAAGAAACAGAGGGTCAATAAAGACCAGTAAACCATTAATGGAGAAGCTATCACAAATAATGAGATAGTTCTAAAAGAGCCAGGTCTTTGAGTTCCCATTAAGCTCCTCACAAGTACTAGCAAGTCAAGAGCCATTTAAGAGCTGAAAGATCAGTCTGGGTCCTTAAAAAGAATGAAAATGACCAGTCCTTTAAAGAATGAAGTTCTTGACCAGAAGCATGTGGAGTGCTCTCTCCATGTTGGGGACCTGCCTGCAGAGGAAGAGTCTAGAAACACACTGATGAGCAAAAACTGACATCACAAAATGAAACTGGGATTTCATACCTTACCTGAGGCACACCTTGAACCACTGCCTTTTACTCCTAATACAGTTTGAGAGTACATTTCAAAAAGTTGGCACAAAACATGTTCTTGTTCTAGGCCAACCTGATCACGTAGAGTAGACAATTACCAGAATTCACAAAAGCCTTGTGAAGAAGAAGTAAACACATTTCCTGATGTTTTTTGTTTTGTAACTGATCCAGCCACTCCATCTTTGCTAAAATTGGTGCTGCTCTATATCCACCTACAGAACACCACTCCAGCCATGGCTCTCTTTTCACCTTCACAGAGCAATCCCTCATGTTTCTGAATCTTACAGCAGTCTGCGTTCTGACAGTGTGGGAGGTTTCTTGCCAGGATTCTTTGATCGTTTCTAACTACAGGTAGATCTGCTCACAAACACACACACACACACACACACACACACACACACACACACACACACACACACACACATGACAGGAGCTGTGACATCAGTTTTGGCGTGCAACTCTATTTGCGAGGCCAAGAAACCATCAAAGTGCCTCAGGTGTCTTGGTGTCTATCACTTGAGTGATGGTAGGATGGAGTGAGAGACGGACTGACAGACGAGGCTTTGCCAGCAGTAATAAAGATGTTGCTCCAGTGTTGTGTTAAAATGGTCTGAGCTGATATAAAGCTCCTGACTTACTGTTTTTTCTACATTCCAACCCTCACCTATGGTCATAAGGCTGAGATGACTTTCTTTGTACACTGTTAAAAAAAGTAAGTCAGTTCAACTTAGAAACGAAAGTTCACCGGCTGCCTTAAAAATTTGATTCAATTCAACTTGACCAAACAATTTCTTTCAACTCTAAATGTCAAGTTGTACAAATATCATAAATTATAACCATGCATTGTTTTAACTTAAAATTGTTAGTTGAAACAACAAATCCTGTTAGCTTAGCCATTAAAAAAATCAGTTTATCTTGTTCAACATCCACCTGTCCATTTTCTGTAACCACTTCATCCTCCACAGAGGGTTGTGGGGGAGCTGGTGCCTATCTCCAGGGGTCAGGGGGTGAGAGGTGGGGGACACCCTGGATGGGTCGCCAGTCCATCGCAGGGTCACACACAGACGAACAATCAGTCACACACCCACTCACACCTAAGGACAAATTACTAGGAAACCGGAGTACCTGGAGAGAACACACGAGAACACACGGGGAAAACATGCAAACTCCACGCAGAGAGGCCGCAGTGCTGGGATGCAAACCCACAACCTCCTTAATGCGAGGCAACAGTACTAACCAACTGTGCCACCATGCAGTCCCTTGTTGAACATACATACAATATATATAATGTATAATATATATATATATATATATATATATATATATATATATATATATATTATATTTATATATATAATATATAAATATTTTACTTATATGGTATCACCAATAATCCTACTCCTCCAAACCTGCCAAATTTCACAGATTAAAAAAAAATCTATAACTTGCAAATTTAAGTTGACTGAATGAGAAAAATGTAACAATTTGTCAGAATAACTCATAAATTTAAGTTTTTCTGATCAAAACACAAAAAAGTAAGTTTAACAAGCAAAACTTAACTAGAGTTGAGTGAACTTATAAAGATAGATTGAAACAACTTTTTGAGGCTATGATTGTTTACAGTGTAGGGTGGCCAAGCTCTGCCTCAAGGTGATGAGCTCCATCATCCAGGGGGAGCTTGGAGTAGAGGCTCTGCTCCTCTATCAGTAGGTTAAGATGGTTTGGGTGTCTGATTCGGGGGCAGAAGTCCTGCTGGAGGGATTTGATGTCCTCTTTGGTCTGGGAACACCTGAGGATGAATGGATGGAAGGATGGATGATCCCAATTTGGCATCAGAAACAACCTATGACAGTACAAAAAGTGATAAAGGGTGAGAAAGATAAAAACTTCTAAATGAGTAACAAATCACAGCAGTGTTGATGTTTATGACTCATGAATGGCTTTAGAGGTCAGTAAGTCTTCCTTAAATTTGTCATATGTGGTTATAGGTTAAATGTCTCCATAGCAACTCATAAGGATGAATTGTCATTTCTTCTGCCCTTTCACTCTCCACTTGAAAGAAGCACATTATGTCTGGTGAATAGACTACTGATAATAATGGATCATATTTATGACCTAAAGCTGGAATGAAGTGAAGCCAAAGCAGTGTGGACACATCTTGGTATGATTACAAATATTAGAACACTCCATGTCATTCGTAATTGTGACATTACTTTTGTTAAAACTTGTATGATTTTACGTTCTACTTTTCAAGCTAATTAGGTAACCTTTAGTTATATTTGTCATAGAAAAGTTGTGCTCTAACCTTCTAGCTCTCTCTTTGACTGAGCAAGGTCCTCAGTTTATCAGTCCGTTCTGCAATCACTCATGAAAAAATCATCAAGATACTTAAAGGCCTCTGCTTGAAGCAGAGACTCAGTGTTGCCAGCTTCAGTATAATAATGAGATGTTTTTGAAAAGCAAAAAAGCTTTTGTTGTTTCAACACTAGCAATACCTCTGGTGTTGCTGGAGGTTTTTGGAGACTAATGTGAAAGCAAGCACCATAAAATGGTAAATGTCCTGTATTTATAGAGCGCTTTCTAGAGTGTTCTACACTCCCCAAAGCGCTGTACAACATGATCAGTCATTCACATACACATTCACACACTGGTGGTGATAAACTATACTGTAGCCTCAGCTACCCTGGGGCACACTGACGGAGGCGGGGATGCCATGCACCAGCGCCCTCCAAGTCCCTCTGACCACCACCAGTAGGCAAGTGGGTGAAGCATCTTGCCCAAGAACACAACGACAAACAACCCAGCCAGAGCTGGGATCAAACCGGCGATCCTGTGGTGCCAGACCGGCCACTCACTCTACCAACTGAGCTACATGTCGCCCCTCAACAACCAGCAGGTCCTGCTGCAGGCCCCTCAGGCAGCCCACTCCAACAGAGGTTAACCCCTCTGGATCCAGACTGCAAACTAAGCTGCAGCTAATCCCACCCTGGTTTACACCTCCTCTGTTGTGTCTGTACCTCTGTATGACACATTTATGTTAGTGTGCGATTTGTGAAAAAAGCAGAGGGGGGATCTGGCTTGTCCAAAGGGGGTCGGATCTCTTTCCTACGTTTGTTACTGAATCGTTCCAGACGTCCTGTGCTCTGCAACAGACCGAAACCATCTGTCGAACCCATCAACATGGTGCATAGAAGTCTATCCCCCCCAGGAGTGAGAAATTAATAACCGGGAGGGGGACAGCAAAAGCAGAGGCAGGGTAAAACCCCCTCCCCATCCACCCTGACAAATCGCACCCTGCATGTTTTACTGCAACTTGTTAGGCTCCAAGTGGAGGTTAAAAATCAAACCAGACATGTAAAGACTTAAAGGACACTGGGGCGGCTTTATGAAATGAAACTCACGAGTGATGCGTGGATGTCCTAAAACACAAAACTATCAATGCCTCTGAGCCGCTGACATCAGAGTCCAATGTTTCCACTACCCAAAGCAGTTTACATACCATATGCACTCAGACAACGGCGGCCACCGAACCGAACGCTGAGCGAAAGCTGTAGTCAGTCGTGTGTTCTCACATGTTTTTCTCCCCAAAATGCTACATTCCCTAACTCCAGACCAGCAGGAACAGCGTGCTCAGCACAGCCGCCTTTGATGCACTGTAAGCGGACTGAGAGGAGGTAAATAGTCGGAGAGGAGCAACTGAGTCCCGACACAGTCACATCCACACATCTAACAGCACCTTTAGCTCTGTGAAACCCTGTAATCCATCAGAGTTGTCAGCTCCATGAACGCTGCCCAAATGCCGCCAGTATTATGAGAAAAACAACAGGTCCAAACGAAGTATGTCGGCCATTGGCATGCAGCACAATGTCGCAATACTGCCACCTACTGCATATACATTTCTTTCTGGTTTTGAAGCTTTTGAGAATGTGCGAGCAGTGTCAGTTGACGTCACATTCGTAGGACAGCGCGGGAAATTCGGGTCCGAACTGAAGCGCATTTTACAGATCACAACATGTTCAAGATAATGGAACAATACATGCGTGGTCTCATTCTTTTTAGTTTAAAATGCTTCATCACCCATTAACTTAAAAAACTGAACATGCATGATCATTATTTTTTTTACAAATACTGCCCCACGTCCCTTTAACAAAAAAAAAAAACACACAAAAAAAAACACTAACAAAAAAACCCAAGTAACTTTGCCAAAGGTTGAGTCACTCATTCTGGTGCCAAGCCCAGGTAGATAGGGAGGTTGCCACGCCCCCAGGAAATAACAGAAGAAAGCTCATTTGTAGATTAAACATATTTTTGGTGTTATCTCACTCACTTTTTCATTCTCCCATGACATTATTCCTCTCCTACAGCATTATTACAATTAATTCATTATTACAATTACTTCATTATTACAATTACTTCATTATTACAATTACTTGGCCAATTAAGCAATAGGTGATGACAACGTTTGGTGACTTCTAGTGAATGTTAGGACATACTGGAAAGTTGGCAACACTTCTCTAATCCGGAGGAAGAGATTCTACTTTTTCTGGTCAAGAACTGAGAAATATACAGTAAGACAACAGTGCTTTTATCCAAGCTAACATGTCAGCCCTACTTGTGCTTTCTCACGTTCCTTGCATGTATAATTTCCTCCCAGGGTGAATGTGCAAGATTGATGTGAGGAAGAGGTGCGAGGAAGGAGACAAAACTGCAAAATGAGAAATTCTTGGTACAACTGTGTCAGCATTTGTCTTGCTCGCGAGATAATGTCATAGATGATGTATAGCACAAGGTCAACATAAACACTCATGCACTAAAATTTGATTTTATGGGGACTCTAGCAAGGTTAAACCACCGGTTTATGCTTGTTTTGTTGTAACAAAACGTTATGTCACATCCCAGTAGAGCTGCACAATGGTGATATTGCTGGTCACACTTGGAAACAAATTGGAATTATTTTACACAGATAACTCACGTTAAACACCATTAAAAAAACTTCTGTCATAATGCCCTCAATTTATAAGAAAAAACAGACCTTAAACATATGTACTGTGGATTGAAACATTTATAAAACGCATGAAAAAAACTGTTTGAAAAGAAAAAGAAAACAGCTCTTAACTTTGAACAGAGAATACCAACACATACCAACATTTGTCTTCTTTTGATTGTGAGAACAAGGCGTTGAGAACAGCAAACCAGAGCATCACATAAATCATTTGGTCACTAGCTAGCACTCCTTTTGGTTTTCACTGTTTGTGTTCATCTCCACAGCAACAGCAGCAGCGTATGAATCAGCTCCTGTTCAGTAAACTGTGAATGAACACTGTGAACATTTCATCACAGCACTGTACTCACACAGTTCTTGATGTCACAGGCTGAATGTTATGAGTCATACAAATTCTAACGTGAAAATTGAATGCAACACTCCCACTATAATTAATGGAAGTGAATCTCTCAGGAACAAAATGTTTCACGTCTTTTTAGTCTCACATTATCTGAAGTATTTTAAAGCAAATGTTAAATAATATGTAGAATAATATGATCTGAAAGCTCATAATCTCAGATTTAAACTAGTATGCCTGTTCTATTGCTAAAACTATAAACCATTAGCAAAAGTGCTATTGAGATAATGTTTAGAAGAACAATATCTGCTGTGTTGTAACTTAATAAACCAAACATATAATAAAGTATTAATATGCTGCTGTTTTTAGAGAAGCCTTAGCCTTTGTCATGCTAAGTTTTGATATTGCTAGCTAACATTGTTTCCTCATGCATTTCTTTATGCAGAGCTTTGCTATTGTTAGCTAATGTGTTTTCTTTTTGCTTTCCTTTGTGTAAAGCTTTTTTATTGTTAGCTAACAAACATTTGTGGTTTTCTTCATGCTAAGTGTTGCTATTGTTAGCTAACATTTTTCTTCATGCTTTTCTTCGTGTTAAGTTTTTCTATTCTAACAAACAGATGTTTTCTTTATGTTGTTATCAAGTTAAGTTTTGATCTTGCTATTGATAGCTAACCAAATATTTCTATCAGCTAAAATTCAAGCCTATTATGGTTTAATTAATATTATTTGAGACAAGTTTTGTTTTTCCTAATTCTACAAATTAGATAAACAAGCACATTATTGGGTATTCTAGTGTGTATTCATACATTTTAGTCTGGATATAGCTGCTAATGATTCACTTTTATTTCCATGAGACTTTAGAATAAATTACAGCTAATTAGCTGCTCGTCGTGTTAAGCATCAAAACCCTAATAGCACTGTCTGAATGACTTTTGGCAGAGTAAAAACAAAGAATGTGTTGTATTCTTTTCCCTTTTCATGTAAAACGTTCGATATTTATTCATGCTATTATGTTTTCTGTTCATTTTGCTTTCCAACAGAAAGAATCAGAGAAACCTGCTATTTTTAACAGAGTTACACCATTATCGCAGACAACAAAAATACAGTATGTTTCCAGGGGAAAATCTCTTATTTTCTCTCAGAAATATGTTTTTATTCTGTGCATACACTAATGATTTTATATAGCCTAGGTATGTGCACTTCAACACAAAAGGTACTTTCCATTAGAAACCTTAATATGTCTCCTCATTAAGGAAGTTTTCCTTGGCCTGCTGCTGGCTGTTTTGCTTCCTAAGTACAGTGGGAGAGCCAGGATCTGATCCATCTGTTTTACTCAGATACTCAGCAAAGCTTCATGTTTGCTCTCACGCCCACCGCTCAGCAGAGGCTTGTCCACGCCGTTTATCATGCTGCTGTTGAGCCAGCGTCATCGGCAGGAAGACTGATAAAGGGTCTGCATTTAAAATAAGGATGAAAAAAAATTTGCCATATAATTTTTGTACTTGTGTCAGAATTTTTTAATTTTATTTCTTTATCATCATAAGTGTAACTTAACTTGAAATCCTTTTAAAGAAAAAAGAAAAAGCTCACAAAAGCTCCCACAGTTTCTTGAACGTTGTGTTTCAGATTTTTGCCACCTAATAACCTATTTGAGGATTAATAAGGAAAGGGGTCATGATTGTGCATGAACTTCCTCATTCAGTGGACGTGACTTGTGAATTTGCTGAATGGATTTTCCCTGTCTGAGCTCACAACACTTCCTCAAACCCTCCTCTGACTGCTGGAAAAGGCTCACAGTCTTCATGTCTGCTGCTTCATCCTTCCCTCACTGGTGAACAGGACCCAGAGATAGCCAGGGTGAGGGAGGTCTGGAGCTTGTTTCTAATCCTCTACAATCCTGCATGTTGTAATTTTTTTCTCTGCTCCAACACACCTGGTTGAAATGAATATGTGATTAACAGGCTTCTGCTGAAGATGCATGTGTTTGAGCAAGGAAATGCAGGATAGTGACCCTTACAGACTAGGACTGGACACCTTAAGCTGTTGGCCACCCTGACCTGATGGATGGATATTCAAAACTCCTGACAACATAAACTGTTTTCAGTTTATAGTTAACAGCAGTGATGTGGTAAATTAAGTTCAAAAGATGTATTTTTATTATTCAGCTATTTATAGCAGTTTTAAAGGAAATATGTTAAGAATAAAGTAAAGGATCAAATGTGGGGATTTAATTATGTAACTTGTGGCTTTTACTTATCTTAAGTTTACTGACACCCACCATCTCATTTAAGTCCAGTCAGTCTTGGATAGTGTGTTATTTATCTAATTACTGCAAAAAAAAAAACTAATCCATCCATCATCCATTTTCTTTAGCTGCTTCATCCTCCACAGAGGGAGCTGGTGCCTCACTCGTGGTCAGGGGGCGAGAGGCGGGGGACACCCTGGACAGGTCACCAGTCTATAACAGGGCTACATAGAGACAAATGAGACAAACTACCAGTTACACACCCACTCACACCATGACCATCTAACTATCAGTCATGTTTTTGGCCTGTGGGAGGAAGCAGGAGTACCCAGAGAGAACCCATGCATGGGGAGAACATGCTAACTCCATGCAGAGAGGCTGCTGAGCCGGGAAGCGAACCAACGACCTTCTTGCTGAGAGGCAACATAACTAACAACTGCACCAACACTAATCTAATATTGTAAAAAGATAAAAAATGAATGAACATTACTGTCAGCATGCTAATGTTACCATTAAATTAAAATGTATTTTGCTCCTGGAAACAACTGATCCTGTTTATTAAATGTACTTTTCTTTATGTATCAGAGTATAGTATTAAGGGCTCAGATTGCCTAAGTTACTATGATTCACACTTTGACGTCATTATGATTTTATGCCAAACCACATGTGCTTCAGTCACAGCCAACACCTGTTCTGACAGTGTGATGATGAGGATGATGATGCAAAGTTTCCAAGGTTTGTTTTATTGTTTGAAGCCTTTTGGGGGGGGGGGGGGGGGGGGGGGGGAGTTTAAAATTGAGATGTTTTTTTAAATAACAGAAGAATTGAAAGAAAAGGGAAGTAAAATTTGGTGCAATAAGAGGGATTCCAGTGGAGTGTTGTTTCCTCATCTTTTGGTTACGTCAGTCACGCTGTCGGGTTGAGTTCATCTTCGTTGATAAAAATGTTTTTGTGTGTTTTCCGACACAGACTGAACTCTTATCTCTACTCCTCCACTATCCGTGTTCCTTCCTGTCGGAAAACAACTATTTTCTCATACATGTTTCTGCCGCTGTGTGTTTGCGCGCTTTTGCCAACACTCATCATGAATACGTGCGCTCTTTGACGCGCCGCTCGCCAAATCGCGCTCCCTGAACCGAACCGGGACCTCCCGGTGGGAATGGGAAGAAACTTCAGCTGGGCGGGGTGGTGTGAACTGTGAGCCAGAGAGGGGCGTGTGTCTGCTTTAAGTACCGTGCTGCACATTCCTGGACTCGAGGATTCTGAGCCAAGTACAGAACAGGGCTAAAAGTTTCCAAAACTTTCTCTCTTTTATAGATTTGAGGAAGTGAAAACAGAGAGAGAGAAGGAAGAAGTTTCACCGCTGATCTGAAGAAGAATCCAAGCAGAGAAAGTAAGCATTGTTTTGTTGTTCCTCCTGATTCTACATGGGTTAAGTTCAACTTGAAGGAGCGCGATCAGAATGTATCCTTCAGCTTCTTAAAGTGATACTGGGTGGTGAATATTATTATTACTCTAATCTATCCATTAATAACTCTGAAGTTCGTGGAATGTGGATTATGTCATCAGCTTTTAGTTTCCAGCAGCATCTGTCCAAACTCCATAAGGTTTTAATCTTTTGGATCCACTTTTACAGAATTACCTCAAAGCAGTTGTATAGTGGCCATGGTGCTGTTTATGCATCCTCCTCCCTCCAAACATGCATTTTTTTAAATGAATGCATGTAAACATTAAAAAATCCAAACCATATGAGGTTCACATCAAACAAGCAGCAGAAACCTGAAGCTGCAGCTCTCACTTTGCACAGTCCTGCATGCCAACATGAGATGACAGAAAGAAGAGCAGGGACAGCGTGAAGCAGTAATGAAAGGCAGAGGCAGAATAAGATGAACTTAATTTCAAGCTTGGCTGCTGCTCCTGTTATAACTTCATTTAGGTTTGTGCTTTAAAGTGTGAAACTGCCAGAGAAGTGTATTTGTGTTAAGGCCGTGCAATTAATCAAATCAGTGTCTATGTTTTTGATTTCAGCTACAAATGATCACCAGGAAAGTTTTTTCTACTGTCATTTTTTCTTAATTTCCATGCTGGGGGTTGGATAAAGTTATTCTAATTAACGAAAGGTGTCAGAAGTGTATAGCATGTCAAAACATAAAAAGTCTTTATGCAGTTTTTTTAGATGCACAACATAAATTAATATTTTTCCTTATGCTGTTTAATGGCATCAATACTCCTAGTGCAAATGATACCTGCTTGTTTTCCATTCTAACATAGATTTAATATGTGAAATCCAAAAATTAGAATAATATGTCCACTTATCTAACTTTGGGGGGCAATAGACAAAAAAATCACTTAACCCTAACCCTAAAAAACCTTATTAACAAGTTACTTTATCAGTTGTAAGTCACTCAAACCATCTGTTAAATACATAAACCTAAAAGTAAATAATGCAAACTTTTTTATTGCTTTTTTCTTGGTGTGGAAGTTAAAGGGTTAAACTGAGGTCTGAACGTTAGAAATAATTTAATTTCAAGCACATTTATGAGTCTATATTAATTTTAGTTTTAAGTGATTTTGGTTTCATGATTTATCCTCTCAGAAGTTTTAATCACTACTAAACGGTGCAACACTGCCACCTGCTGACTTAAATCAGCACAGTCTGTTTAAAATGTGAAAAAGTTTCTCAACTTAATGAATAATTGCGTTGAATAATCATGATATCAAGATTCATTTCAATTCAATTCAGTTTATTTATAAAACTCTAGTTCACAACAGAAATCATCTCAAAACGCTGAATATAACAAATTCCAGGTTCAGATTCAGGACAGCTGATAACAGTAAATGAAATTCAGCTGTAATAAAATTAGATTCATGAATTTGTCAGATCGTCCTGTTATAAAGGAATCAGCTGATTGGATTGAAGCGTTACTTCAATATAATCCTCCGTTCTGAGCAGTGGGAAGGAAAACTCCCTTTGAGCAGGAAGAACTGGGCTCAGAATGGGCGGGGCCGTCTGCCTCAGCCAGCTGAGGTAATCAGTTATTATTGTTTACCAAAATGATCATGATTATGATTGTTTTTTACATAATTCAGCAGCTTGATAAATTTTGTGGGATTGGCTGTGACTACCTGGCCAATTTTGAGCCATTTTGATAGAATAAACAGATTATTATTATTATTAAACCCATCATGACACAAAGACTCGAACATAAGACTATTTTTATTTGTTCATAATTTTACCTAAACTGACACAATCAGGAAGTGTGATTCAGGTTTGGTAGAGCCCACGTTACAGCATGAGCTTTGAGTCTATTCCTATGATTCTGGATGTTTCTGTCAAATGTTCAGTGGATGTGGAGAAATGTCATCTGACTGGCAGATGAAGTGTATCATACTGGATCATCTGTCTCAGATGATTCACACGCACGCACACACACACACACACACACACACACACACACACACACACACACGCACGCACGCACACACACACACACACACACACACACACACACACACACACACGCACGCACGCACGCACACACACACACACACACACACACACTCTTCTTGCACATGGATTTTTTTTCATGCCTTAAACTGTGAGGCACCCCTCCATTCCACACCCTCAGTCGCTTTCCGACCTTTGACCTCAACCACATAACTCTACTATCACTACTGTTTTCCCAAATCGCTCGACCCTCATCCTTAATGCAAATATTTACCCATAGAAATCAATACTAAATCATTGACGTCTGTCTTTATGATGAACCGATTTGAATTGATTGATTGAAGACTCCTCTCTGTGTTTTTCCTTCAGTGGGGTTTCCTTATGTTTGCTGCCCCAACAGTCTTTGCTTTCCTTTATTACCAAATCCAAAAATTAGAATACTTAAAGGGATTCTCCACTGGGAATTTATTTTTTGTCTATTGCCATATTCCTCAGAGTTAGAAAAACAGATTGTAAACATCCCGGCCGTTTTCCTGATCCGGCAGGTGGATATTTGCCTCCGGCAATACTCCTTTAGCATTAGCTTAGCGTAAAACACTGTAAGTGAATGGTACCTACTAGCATGCTAGTAGGTTACTTGATGATTTTGGCCCACGTCTTGAAAAGTTTGGACACTTCCAATAACAGACCTTCTTGTTGATGTACGCAGCTCTTCTCTTGCTGCTGCATGTTCAAATATTCTGTTTTTCCAGTTAGTTATCACCATGACTGTGTGCAGGTGACCAAGCAGGACTTTCTGCTCCACATCTCAGTCTGCAGACTCTGGTTCCCGCAAAATGCTAAGTTAAGGCTTCACTTTTCAACTAAAGAAGAAGGCAGAGACATTTCTTCTCTAATTTCGATGGTTTATGGTGAAATGAAGATTCCATTAATTTAAAAATAAAAATATGTGTCCTATTATTGCTTTAATCTAAATCACACTCCAGAGTAAAGCAGCAGCTCAAAGAGAATCAGGGCTTCTAAAGGGCTCAGATAATAGTAATTGAGCAGCTTTTATAAACCTAATTATTCAGCGTGTTTCTCCTGACTCTGTACATTACTGCAGCACATTAAAGTTTGTGGGTGTTTAATAGGAGCTCACTCTTTTATTCGGCTTTACAACCATGTTCAGCTTTGATGTTAAAACTCAAAGAAGATCCACTTAAAGAGGAGGGCGACAGGGTCGCCTCCCTCACAGCTTTTATTACATTCATTTTCTCTAACACTGCTATTTGAACTTTGACCCTGAGTTATGAATGTGGGGATGGGCTGAAAAGTCTGTGTGCAGCGAATTATCTAACTTATGTGCTATTAGTGCTCTGTCTGAGGGCGTGGCGCGACACTGAGATAATCGTTCATGTGATTTACATATGTGCGCGCACACACACACACACACACACACTGCTGCAGCTGTGGTAGACCAGATGGAATCCAGCTGCCTGTAGGAATTAGATCAACTCAGCAAGGTCTGATTAATATCCCATAATGCTTTGGGAATGTCTGAGAGTCAGATATGTGGTAATTGTGGGGAAAAAAATGTAAGAAAGGGAACATGACTTTGTTAGGACGTAGATATGAGAGGTTTGATTAAACATTTTGATAAAAACAAAATGTTGCTGAATCACATCACTGTTTAACTCTCTATACTAGGTGTTTAAAGGAGTTTGTTGACAAGCTTCAGTCGATAGTTTCACTGATTTAAATTAAACAATCGTCCAAATCAGTCATAAATAATTTAATTTAAAAATGATATCTATAAAAACAAAAAACAATCAAGTTTGTAAATAAAAAAATGAATAAATAACAACAACAATACTACTAGTACTACTACTACTACTAATTGGTCATTTATTGATCCTTTTGAGGACATCCTTTCTATATTTAACCCGTCCCTGGAGCAGTGAGCGGTCATTTGAACCATTTCACATTTATTTTAGACAAAGACACCAAGTTATACTTCTTATATTAACTTTAGAATGAAGTCATGCTTGTGAATCATAGATTTTTGAATGTTTTCGACGTGTCCTTCAGAATGCCAGGTGAGCGGCTGATACTACGAAGCACGTCTGAAATTGGGCGTTTCCCCGGGGCAGCCCCGCCCACTCGGGTGAAGCTCAGCATTTACGAGGAGGAGAAGAAGCAGGAGGAGGGAGGCTGCCGTCGGTGGTTGAGGAAGATCTGCCCGTGTTGCTGCAAGCGCAAAAACAGCACTACCTATGATGTCACAGACAAGGTGGAGATGACCAAAGTCCCAACACCGACTCCAGAACCTGTCAAACCAAAACCTGAGAATGGAGAAACAAAGGAAACTGAAGGTAACATCACTGACTTTTCAATCATAGTGAAACATTTGGTTTTCAACCTGATCATATACACCCCCTAGAACGGGCACCGGGGGCAACCTGTGGCCCTCAGAGCGATCTTGTCCGGCCCTGAACTGCATTTCAAAGTCCTGGTAGTATTTTGTCTCAACCAGATCCTGTTCTTGTTGATGAGAATGAAGGGAAATTTAGTTTCAAGAAATTAGGAACCAATTGACCAATCAGAGCCAGGGAGTTTGAAGCTTTTCTTTTATTAAGTCAAATATGAGACCCTGTTATGTCTCAAAGATTTATTGAACCTTTTCTACAAAGTCGTTGAATTTGTTCTGTTCAATAAAATGTTGTGTTTAGAATGCTTTTCAGAGCATTTCAAATAACATTCACAATAAAATTATTTAAACATCTTTATAATCAAAAAGTCACATTTTGTGGTCAATGAGGACTTTGAAGATTTTGACCGTCTGCCCTACACTGAAGAGTTACACTAAATGTCCTACTTCTGTCTCTCAGAAGTGAAGCTGTCAGTGTGCTCGGTGGACCTCCTGAGCTCCAAAACGGGTCAGAACCGAGTGGAGCATCACACCGATCTGTACCACGGGGATGAGCTGATCATCCGCCGAGGACAGAGCTTCCAGATCCAGATGGAGCTCAACCGGCCCTTCAACACTGATACTGACAAGATGTACCTGGAGATGAAAACAGGTAACACACACACACGCACGCACGCACGCACGCACGCACACACACACACACACACACACACACACACACACACACACACACACACACACACGCACGCACACACACACCACACACACACACACACACACACACACACACACACACACACACACACACACACACACACGCACGCACACGCACACACAGCACGCACGCACGCACGCACGCACACACACACACACACACACACACACACACCACGCGCACGCACACGCACACACGCACGCACGCACACACACACACACACACACACGCACGCACACACACGTTTTAAGAACGTGTAATTGACTAAACTGATTAACCAGAAGTTAACACGATGGTGACACGATGAGCTAAACCCCAACCTCTCAGACCCCAGGAGGCCCCGCCCACTCTGAACCTGGTCCTGGTTACAGTCAAAGGGAGTCGTTCCTCTACTGTGCTGCTCAGAATGAGGGATTGAATTGAAGTCGTTCCTTTATAACAGGACAGTTTGACTAATTGTCATTTTAATGAATCTAATTTTATTACAGCTGAATGACATTTACTGTAATCAGTTGTTCTGAATCTGGACCTGAAGTGATCTGGATTTGTTGCTTTGTTCAGCTCTTTGAGATGACTTGTGTTGTGAACTGGAGCTTAAATAAACCAAATTGAGATTATTTGAATATAATAAAAATAAGAACAACGCTATCTTGTTCTGCATGATCTTGTGCGATCAGCTAGCACTCGGAGTATTTGTTGTGAATAACTCAGCCGTACTGTAAAAGTGAATAAGATATGGCCAATTTGTGGTTGCTAAAGCCAGCTAGCTGCAGCAGCCATCTAGAAATCAGTTGAGTCAAAAAGTCTTAGATTTATGTGCACAGTTTACAGTCTAAGATCTTTTTCAGATCCATCCGGTGGTCCACGCTAACAGCCAGACAGGGCTGACTCTTTGAACTCTTAGGCTCAATATCTGTAAAACTGAATCACTCAAAGCCATTTTTTTGTGTTTTCTAAAGCTGATCAGCCATGGTTTGGTTGATTGTTATTATTAGATGTACATCTAATGATTACTTTCAGTGAATTTCCTTTAAATCTGTTCAGGAGATATTTTAACAGTCACTTGCAGTACAGGCCTTTTTGGCAGCTTTTATATGTGAAAACAGACAGAGCGTCACTTTGACCAATATTATGTAAAAATGTAAAAAGATCAACACCGTGACAGCAGAAATGCCATGTTTAGCCCTTGAGTTAAGCTTATGCGTTTAAACCGAGCAGCAGTTCAACCATAGCTGCCCCCTGAGTTCTGGATTTCTCCCAGCAGCCCTCAGCGTTAACAGCTTCCAGACCTCTGCACACCAAACACCTCCCCCTGGTATTTACCGACCTCGTACTACTACACACTTGGGGGAAAAATGGCCATTATATCAGTACGCTGTAGTGATTTGCTGTCAGCCGCTGCTTAGATAGCAGCTGCATCTGCAGAGGAAATCTTTGCTGTGACTTTCTGGATTAGGAGCAGACGTTTAAACAATTCTCCACACAGACGGCAGAGTTCCTCCAGATAAGATGCACTGTTTTCAACAGATTTCCTTTTGCATAAATACTCAGAGGTAAGAAAGGAAGGTCATGGAGTTTTTTCATGCTGTCAGATGGAGAACAATGCTTCCACGATAAACTTTAACTTGGATCAGAAACAGGCTGCACAGCTGGGCGTTACGACAGCTTTATGACAGGCATTCAGCATGCTTTAAACAAGCTAATTGGCTAAAATAGCAGATCACATAAAAAGAAACATTTAAGCTAATTATTTGAACACATTCTAAAAAGGAAAAACATTGGAGAGTTTTCAAACTCAAAACTTTGTTTGCTTGAATTCGAGCCCAGCTGGAAGAGGCATTCGTGGTTTACAGTGTGGCCTCATCCAGCAGAACCGCCTGGTGATTACAGGGACAGGAATACATTTATTCTGTTTCCAACAAAAAGGGGCTGGTGTGGATCTTCTCTGCAAGAACAGTGATTAAGAAATAGCTGCAGAGGAACTCAAAAAAGTGTCA
>SSNR01000008.1:5094496-5147140 GCA_006937965.1 Callopanchax toddi | reverse complement strand
CACGCACACACACACACACACACACACACACGCACACACGCACGCGCACGCACACGCACACACGCACGCACGCACGCACACACACACACACACACACACACGCACGCGCACGCACACGCACACACGCACGCACGCACACACACACACACACACACACGCACGCACACACACGTTTTAAGAACGTGTAATTGACTAAACTGATTAACCAGAAGTTAACACGATGGTGACACGATGAGCTAAACCCCAACCTCTCAGACCCCAGGAGGCCCCGCCCACTCTGAACCTGGTCCTGGTTACAGTCAAAGGGAGTCGTTCCTCTACTGTGCTGCTCAGAATGAGGGATTGAATTGAAGTCGTTCCTTTATAACAGGACAGTTTGACTAATTGTCATTTTAATGAATCTAATTTTATTACAGCTGAATGACATTTACTGTAATCAGTTGTTCTGAATCTGGACCTGAAGTGATCTGGATTTGTTGCTTTGTTCAGCTCTTTGAGATGACTTGTGTTGTGAACTGGAGCTTAAATAAACCAAATTGAGATTATTTGAATATAATAAAAATAAGAACAACGCTATCTTGTTCTGCATGATCTTGTGCGATCAGCTAGCACTCGGAGTATTTGTTGTGAATAACTCAGCCGTACTGTAAAAGTGAATAAGATATGGCCAATTTGTGGTTGCTAAAGCCAGCTAGCTGCAGCAGCCATCTAGAAATCAGTTGAGTCAAAAAGTCTTAGATTTATGTGCACAGTTTACAGTCTAAGATCTTTTTCAGATCCATCCGGTGGTCCACGCTAACAGCCAGACAGGGCTGACTCTTTGAACTCTTAGGCTCAATATCTGTAAAACTGAATCACTCAAAGCCATTTTTTTGTGTTTTCTAAAGCTGATCAGCCATGGTTTGGTTGATTGTTATTATTAGATGTACATCTAATGATTACTTTCAGTGAATTTCCTTTAAATCTGTTCAGGAGATATTTTAACAGTCACTTGCAGTACAGGCCTTTTTGGCAGCTTTTATATGTGAAAACAGACAGAGCGTCACTTTGACCAATATTATGTAAAAATGTAAAAAGATCAACACCGTGACAGCAGAAATGCCATGTTTAGCCCTTGAGTTAAGCTTATGCGTTTAAACCGAGCAGCAGTTCAACCATAGCTGCCCCCTGAGTTCTGGATTTCTCCCAGCAGCCCTCAGCGTTAACAGCTTCCAGACCTCTGCACACCAAACACCTCCCCCTGGTATTTACCGACCTCGTACTACTACACACTTGGGGGAAAAATGGCCATTATATCAGTACGCTGTAGTGATTTGCTGTCAGCCGCTGCTTAGATAGCAGCTGCATCTGCAGAGGAAATCTTTGCTGTGACTTTCTGGATTAGGAGCAGACGTTTAAACAATTCTCCACACAGACGGCAGAGTTCCTCCAGATAAGATGCACTGTTTTCAACAGATTTCCTTTTGCATAAATACTCAGAGGTAAGAAAGGAAGGTCATGGAGTTTTTTCATGCTGTCAGATGGAGAACAATGCTTCCACGATAAACTTTAACTTGGATCAGAAACAGGCTGCACAGCTGGGCGTTACGACAGCTTTATGACAGGCATTCAGCATGCTTTAAACAAGCTAATTGGCTAAAATAGCAGATCACATAAAAAGAAACATTTAAGCTAATTATTTGAACACATTCTAAAAAGGAAAAACATTGGAGAGTTTTCAAACTCAAAACTTTGTTTGCTTGAATTCGAGCCCAGCTGGAAGAGGCATTCGTGGTTTACAGTGTGGCCTCATCCAGCAGAACCGCCTGGTGATTACAGGGACAGGAATACATTTATTCTGTTTCCAACAAAAAGGGGCTGGTGTGGATCTTCTCTGCAAGAACAGTGATTAAGAAATAGCTGCAGAGGAACTCAAAAAAGTGTCAAAACAGCAAGACAAACTCAGCAAGAGATTGATTCTAAACTACACCCTGTCTGTTGTAGGTTACCTGCCCAAAGTGTCCAAAGGGACCCATGTTATCGTTCCACTGGTGGAGAACCTGGAGGATGAACGCTGGGAGGCCAAGATCACAGAGCAGAACGGCACCAAGATGAAGCTGTCCGTGAACTCCCCAGCCAGCGCGGTGATCGGCCTGTTCGGGCTCTCTGTGACCACCAGGTCCCTGAAGGACGAGGCGCCGACCACTTACAGCTCCAGCAAGAACATCGTCCTGCTGTTCAACCCTTGGTGTGAAGGTGAGCGGGGCAAACAGAGCAAAGGGGTTCCATGGATGGAGGCCAGGAATGTGGAAGTGATGAGGAAATGAAGGCATGGCTGATAGGAGGAGAAAAATGAGAGCTAAATAATAAATAATAAAAAATAAATATAATAAACCTCAGAGGCAGATCATTCTTCAAATGTCTGTTTAGCCACAACATAACTGTTATAGAAGTATTTCTATTGGTCTGAAAGGAAATACTTGTAGAAAATAGATGTCTATTTAGACATAATCCCTGAAAGGAGTCCTGATATAATGTTGCACATGGGTGAGAAGGGCGAGAGTCCAGGAGTGTGTTGCTGTCCATCAAGTCGCTGCAGCGTGACTGTGTAACTATGTGAGTTATGTAACTCCTCCTGCTTTGGTTTAAAACTTCTGGCACACTTGGTTGGCCCGCTGCAGCTACACTGCTCCCGGCTACGTTTGGGATCAAAACAGTTTTCTTAAGATGAAACAGACCCTGAGCTGCCTCTTTTCTGAAACATTCATACAAACCGTCACGCTTTTTAACCTCCTGCTGCTCTGAGACCAAAATGCAAAACAGTTTAACATGAATAAATCTGGTAGTCAACACTGGCACAGCTGCAGGGACTACAGGATGTTGGAGTGACCTTGGGTGAGACGTTTTTATCAACATGTTGCTGTTGTGTGGAGAAAGGGGATGAATTTTAATGCCAGCTAGTTAAAAATAAAACATTTTCATGCATTTTTATGAACATTTTCTTGACTCAACTTGCAGATGTTCCAAATATTTCCTGAAAACGTCAGCTTTGTATCTTTACCAAATAACTGAGTCCCAAAAAGTGAACCTCCAGGTTGTGTCCCTTGATTCCACTTGATAAGGTTGACTGTTTGACCTATAGACGTTCTCACTTAGGGACTTCCACATGCAATACTCTGTTGGATCGCAGTCTAGACTTTGTGGTGGCCACTCGTCCTTTTTTATGAATGTTGATGCAACATCCTTTGAGTGTTGCTGTGTTCTGAGGCTTGAATGAGATGAGATAAAGTCAGCGTCAGGAGTCAGGATGAAAACAAAGACAGTCAGTGACGATAGGACCCAATGGACCACTTGTTCAGGTAGAATAAAATCCAGGTGAAGGTATGAAGCAGAACATTTCTAAAAAAATATGTAGAACTTCTGTATGCAGAAGAAGAAAAGTCATCATAAAATCATATCAAAGGGTTTTTGAACTTGCCAACTTTAAATTCACTCCCAGTTCACAAGAGGCTCTCTATGGGTGTTTGTGTTCATGTGTGGATAAAAAACACATGATAAAACATTTAGGTTATGAGTGAGTCTTCTAAAGTCAGTGGATCTTTGACGTTAATCTGATCAAATCATTATTCATGTCTCAGTGCAAAAAAAAGGACAAACAAACCAAATGCAAGCTGCATTTTTTGTATAGAGCGTTCTCTTTGATGCACATCAAGGACCAGCACCAGACCCTCCTGATAAATGTTGATGTTAGAATAATCCAGGCAAGATCCTTTAATCCATACATACCTACAAAATCCAATGTCTTTAGAATGTTAAAAATAAAGATGGCATCTTTATTTTCCAGTAGCACAAGGACAATTTACTTTAATAAAGTAAAAACTCACTCTGACCTCCACTCTACAAACTCTGTCCATCACTTTTCAAAAGCCCTGTTTAAAGCCCTGATGCAGTCTGTGATTTTAACATTTTGGATATTGGTGGGTTTTTTACATCTTAACTCTAAAAATATAGGAAAATAAATAAATACTAAATAAGTACTTTGAATTTGATGCCATCGTTACTTCTAAAAATATTAAAACTGAGTTTTAGCACTTTTGTAAAACTCTCCCTAAAAGAGATAGGGGTTAGGGTTAGTTTCCACAAGTTCACAGATGTTCACAGATATAAAACCAGCCGAATGGTTTCCAACACGACATCCATGACTCCCTAACAGAATCTCATCGTGTGATTCATCATCAGGTCACAGCAGAGTCTTCCTCTTCAACTCAGTCCTTAGAAAAATCTTTCTTTTTGGATCTTGTTTGCTTTTTTTCTTTATGTGGAAGAGACCTAACTTTAGTTTGTGAATAAAACAATGAACTCCATTCTTCTAAAGCAGTTACAGAAGGACTTTTTGTGAAGAAACTTCCACTGCAAAAAAAAAAAAAAGATTTTTTTTTTATTCAGCTGCCTGAAGGCCTGAGGATGAGAAGTATTCAGGATTGATTTTCTAGCTGGTGCAGTGATTTTTCTTTCCCTTATTTATTTTGGAATTTTTTAAAATTTAGTGCTGGCACAACAGATGTAAAAGTTCTCAGAGTTTGCAATAAGAAACACATTTCAGGATACATGCATTAGCTGTGCACACAATATTTATGCAAGGAAGGAACCCTTTTCTACTGTTTTCTCATTTTTAGTCTTCTGCTCATTTTTTCATCCATTCACTGAGGTTGACCGTTAACTTAATCAGGTGTGGGATCTTCCACAGGTGATTTTTAACTGTATAACACCAAATGTATCACATTAAGACCTCTAACTTAGTAACAGGATTAGAACATTCCTCAAAAACCTGTTGTATCCAAAGCAATGCATGCCCCCTGGTGGAGAATGTAAGTACTGCACACAACACATGCCTATTTTGATTTATTTTTATTGCTGAATTGTTATCTAATTGCGTTTAATTTATATATAATTGCATAATAGTAACATTAGCCAATACACAGTTCAATTTTTAACATTTTTTATTTTATGCAGCAGATTCTAAAAGAATCACACAATCTTAATCATGGTCTATTTCAGATAGGCTATAATAATCCAGTAGGGATTATTGTATATTCTTTATCATTTACTTCTAAACGGAAAGCCTTGTTGCTATGTTATGGTCAAATGTTTGGTCCAGTTGGTCTAAATTAGTGTTGTTTGTTTACATTAAACAGCATATTGAGGTTTTTGAAAATCTAGGAAACAGGGATCAGTCTATTTTTTTAATAAAGCTCATGGATTTATTGTTTATTTGGCTGAGTTTGGCGAATTATCCACGCAGGATATTTGACAGAAAGAACAGTATTTGCAATGCAGCAAATCAAAAAGCTGTTGACCTGGGTTTGATTTAAAAAGGAAAAAGAAATGCTGTCTGTTTCTCATTATGGACCTGCTGCTTTTGGCTGTGTGCCCAATCTCTTTTCCTCTCCTCCAATCTCCTCTTCCCAAACCCAATCTCTCCCTCAGGCTCATAAAAGTCAAAATCCAACAATCACAGTATAAAACGCCGTGGGGCAAGTTCAGAGTAATCCATGCAGCTGGTGAAAACCTGCCTCCTCCCTGGCTTTTACTGCCTCCATGTGTATTTCCTGCTTTTTTATGCCTCTCCCATCCAGCTTTATTCTTTTCTTTTGCTATCTGCTGATCTGACCCTCACTCTGTGTCCCCATCGCTCTGTTTTCAGGCCTCCTCCCTCATATCCTCTCCTACGTTTCTTCCCAAATTCCAAAAAGTTTTTAGTATGAAGTGAAAAATCTCAATTGTCACAGCTGACAGATGCTGTACGTTCACCTCCTCCGTTTTCTCCTTTAAAAGTCTCAGCACACTGTGTTTTTCTTCACTCTGCCTCCTCGTTCTTTATGCTCCTGAGCAGAACTTCTCCTCTTCCTCCCAGCTGTCTCCCTGTGAGCTTTCAAACCTTTTCTTTCCACTAGCTTTTTTTTCCTTTGTGTCCATCTGAAATGCTTCTTTTACTGCTTTTCAGTCAGGTTCCTTTCCTCCCACCAGAGGGTAATCATGCCGGTGATAGTGACAGATAAAATGAATGGAAAAAGAAACACACATATACTCTTGCAGCTCATGTGAAGTGGCCCACGCCCAAAACTGCAGAGCTGATTCTTTCTGAAAACAGACTGTTTCCCATGAACGACCGAGGGCCCCTCTGCACGGTCCATGGATTCATTGTGTTTCTTCTACATTTCCTGGCCTTGGGGACTTGTTCGCATAATATGAGAAGAAAAAAATCACATTCTTAAGTGGTTTAGTCACTAGTTTGTGAAGGTTAGGGTTTTGAGTTGTTTTCAAAGCAAAAAGGCAAATCAGTTTAGTCAAGTTTGGTTTAAATGGACTGAATGAAGATAAAAAGATCAATTCAATGAAATCACAAAAGCAAAAAAAACGACACTTTTCACATAAGGATGTCTTCAGGAGTCCAGGGTTAAAAGATATAAATATATTGGTTTCCCCTGCTTGTCCTGTGAAATGTACCGGTACATACTGTATTTTTGTGTTTGGGTGTGGATTTGTCACCTGGTGTGATTTGTGAATGAGGTGTAGGGAGAGGTAGGGGCCGCCCCACCACCACCCTGAAATAAATATATTTGTGACGTATTTTGTGTCTTTCCAGAGGACGCTGTGTTCCTGGACGACGAGGAACAGAGGAAGGAGTATGTGCTGAATGACACCGGGAGGATTTACTACGGCACAGAGAAACAGATCGGTGCTCGCACGTGGAACTTTGGGCAGGTACAGGCGGGGTGTGGAAGCTTCTGAACAACATTCACAGAGCTGTCAGCCTGCAGCACTTTAGTGCTCTGTTCAATGCTACTGAAAATATTGATCTAAAAAGCAGGTTGATAAATACTACTTAGAACAATGTTCTCTATAAATACTTGTGAATTTTCCAGCAGGAACATTAAAATGTTGACTCTGCTGTTGGCATAAAACAGGTCAGAACAGAGGAATGATAAAGGATATTTAAAACATCTGGAAGAGTTTTTTAATGTAAAAGTAAAAAAAGAGTCTACCACCCAGTATCAATAGCTTCCTAAATTACCTTCAAACAAAATGACAAGCTAACGGCTAATCTGAAATAAAGACCGAGGCGTTGCTGCTGTCTAAAAACAGCTCCTGTCTCTAAAATTCCATAGCAGTTCATGAAAAGTTGTTTTTTCACATTTTTTTGTAATTTTTACATTACATGGTTAAAGCTGCATTCTGTGATCTTCAAACAAGCTAGGTATAGCTAGCTGTTTTACACAAACACGGTTCCAGCTCTCACCGCTCCGGCTATAATCTCAAGGCCGCGCCTCCCCCGGACATGGAACCACCTGCCACAGTAACAAGAAAGAGCAAAACACCAGCCGTTGAAACGCTATGCTAATGTTCACCCTGGTTTTTCCTCTTTATACGTCCAAACGTTTTTTGTTTTCTGCCAGCTGATTCTGGTATTGTTTCCTAAAATTGAAGCGCTAGCTGCCAGCTGTTTGTCTCTTTCTCTCACTTCTGAGATGTTCTGCTACAAAACGCTCCAGCGCGCATTAATGGTATCCATAGAAGTGCGGTGGTTCGGCAAGACAGGCAACCGGATTGTCCAATAGTTGCTTTTGGTCCAAAACGTGTGATTGGCTGAGGTTTTTAGAGAACTGCGGGACAACCACTTTATTGATTTCTTTTGTTTTTAAAATCACCACAATATATTTATAGCTATACTAGAACGTTGTTAAGAGGCATGAACTTTTTTTAAGCTACATTGTTTTTCAAATTACTTAATGCAGCTTTAATTTGGCAGAAATATTGATAAATTCATACAAATATTTTGGTCAGTATTGAAACTGATTATTTAACATGATTATTCACTGTGTTGTGGAACACATTAGCTTTATTTCCCTTCAGACAACAATACATCACTCTGTGTTGGGGTTCATCAGAGTAAGAACATGAAGGGATGACTCATCCTGCTCCTTTCTCTACTGTAGTTTCATGAGGGAATCCTGGAAGCGTGTCTGTTTATCCTGGAAAAGAGTGACATGCCTCCGTCGGGCCGAGGGGACCCCGTCAACGTGGTCAGAGTCATATCGGCCATGGTGAGCGAAACATACACAAAATATAAATTAAAAAAACAAACTACATTTAGTATAAAATACCCTGACTGATCTTGTTACATACGTGTTACATGATGTGATGGTACACCATGGCGTTTTCAGATAAATGCTCAGGATGACTTTGGCGTTCTGGTGGGGAACTGGTCAGGGAATTACTCTGATGGCGTCTCTCCCTCCGCCTGGAGCAGCAGCGTGGAGATCCTGAGAAAATACCACGCCACTGATGGAACCCCAGTGAGTTACGGACAGTGCTGGGTCTTCTCTGGAGTCACTACGACAGGTGAGTAAAACAGAAAAAAATCTGAAACTAATGCATGATGGTATGTGTGAAAATACCAGGTGTTTTTCCATGGAAGGTGATGCTGTAGTTATGTGAGAACATAAAAACCTCCTCAATACATGAGAATATTCACCAGAATGAAATAAAAATATATATCAAGCTCTTTTCATAAGTCTGTAACAGAACACTGCAGTCATTGTGTGTATTCAGGGAACTTCACATGACAGCTCGCTGACTGTAGTGCATGCCTCTGATAGCGAGGCATAGGTCAAATACAACCTGAATTCCTCGCGTTAGCATTCCTCTCATACCTGCTACTTTTGTCACAAACGAAGCTGCATGTGTTGCTTTCATTCAGTCTGAATAATAACGTTAATCCTGTCATCAGTTCCCTGCAGAGAAAACTCTAATATCTGTCTTTTCTTGATTTCAGTGCTGCGCTGTCTGGGTATACCTGCTCGTAGTGTGACCAACTTCCAGTCTGCACACGACACCGATGTTTCCCTCACCACAGACGTGTATTTTGATGAGAATCTGCAGCCAGTTGACTACCTCAATAGTGACTCTGTCTGGTAAATAAGAAACTTCACACAGAACAAAGGAAAACAGCTGTTGTTATGCAACCTTAGGAATGAGTTAGATGTTCTTCAAAAACATCCTCTGACCTGAAAGTATTACATACAAAAATGTACAAACACATTTGGCCATATTTTAACAGCTCTGTTTTGTTTTATTGAACTCTTCATGAAAACTAGTTTTTAAATATCTGTCTTTATTGAAGACATGACAGAGTTTTATCTGTGTTTAAAATGTATCCAAAAATCTTAATATTGTAAAAAAAAAAAATCTAAATATTTAATGTTATGTCTAAATGTTGAAATCTAAATATTTAGTTAACATGCAATTTCAGAATTCTGAAAAATAATAGTGCCTTTCAAAATAAAAGTGGGATAAAGACAGTTCCTATCTAATGTATCTGATGGTAAGATTGAGTCATATATGTTTTTTATGATCTGCTCAATAATAAAGTATTTATGCAATATTTTATTGAAAAGAACAGAGTATTATGATTTCTGGAGAAAAAAAGACCTGTAAGTTCTTGCAGGTCCAAAACATAAAAAGAGTCTCAAATGTCTAATTTGTGTAAATAAATGTAATCTGTTCCTGGATTTGTTAGTTCCGTTGTTTTCTAGTTTCTAGATCTTAAAAATACATTTTATTTCATTCTCTGATAAAAAAGAAGAAATGTGGGTCTCTCATTTTTTAATGCTTGCTATATGAATGCTTTATTTCTGTCTCAATTCACCATAAAATAAAATAAAAGCAAACAATGTGGTAACAAAAAAACAAGTACTCTATATTTTTCATTTTAAAGTAATTTTTGTTCATCCGCATTTTTTTTCCACTTTCAACATAAAAGTACTGTCTGCTCCAACCACTTGTGCTGACAGTCGACACAAAAATGACTCCGAGGGCCACAGATGGCCCAGGGGCCACATGTTGATAAATGACCCCTGGTTAAAGGGACTCACACAGTCAAAGGGACTTTGAAATGTTTGATAGGGTTTCTTATACTGTATTGAGAGTTGCCTTTTATATTTATATTAGATTTTAAATATATATTTTTACATTTTTATTTGAATGTGGTAAAACATAGTTTTTAATATATTTGTAACCAGTGCCCCGTCGTTATCTGCGACTCATTTCAAACTAATCTGCTACCATGTATTTAATATCCTGAGATAAAAGGAGTTCATCTTGTCCTTTAGCGGTTTGTTCATCCCTTCATCTTTAACTTTGAAGCAGGCAGAATGTGAGGAGGCTAATTGCCACATCCTAAGTAGCACTAATTGGTTTGCTGTGACTTTCTCTGTTCAAAGTTTAAAAAATAATAATCACTGCCACAATTACCCCTGTAGCCATTAGCAAATTAACCCATTATAACCCTTTAATTAACTCTTTATAACCCTTGTAAAACTAATTGAAGAATTAAATTGAAAGACATACAGAGTGATTAAGCTGTGATGTCATACAGAAGGAACAAAAACAAGAGTATCTACTCTACCTGTAGGAATTTCCATGTGTGGAATGATTGTTGGATGGCCAGACCAGACCTGCCTCCTGGGAACGGAGGGTGGCAGGCTGTTGACTCCACCCCCCAGGAGACGAGTCAGGGCATCTTCTGCTGCGGACCCGCCTCCATCAGCGCCATCCGCTCTGGTCAAGTCTACCTCAAACACGACACGCCTTTTGTCTTTGCTGAGGTGGGTGCTAGATACACACATGCACATTTGCTCAGGCCTCTTTCTGCTTTAGTAGCTTGAAATAGGCATTAGAATAATGAGTCCATAATCTACAACAAAGGGAGTTTTACAACCCCTAGATTCTACAGCAATAAAACCCATGATGCATATTAGGTTTTAGCTTTATTATCAAGCCTGAATAGGAGTACATTGTTGTGGTATTTATTATCAGGTTAACAGTGATAAGATCTACTGGCAGAGGAACCTAGATGGGACATTCAGCCAGATCTACAGTGAGAAGAAAGCTGTCGGTCACTGCATCAGCACCAAAGCAGTGGGCTCAGATGAACGAGAAGACATCACAAACCTGTACAAACACCCAGAAGGTACTAAGAAGCACGTGTTCATCACAAAGTCAAAATATGCTTCTCTGTTTGCCATATCTGTTTAATTTATTGTAATAAATCCTGGAGACAGAATGAGGTTCACTCACCTCCTCCTCTTCTCTGCCAGACTCGGAGGAGGAACGCATTGCCGTGGAGACCGCGAGTCGTTATGGCAGCAAGCCAGACGTCTACTCTGCTCCTGCAGCAGAGGATGTGCTTGTGGAGGTGAAGATAGATGGCGAGGGGCCCAGAATGGGCAGTGACGCCAAGCTGTGCATCGTGGTGAAGAACCAGAGCTCACAGCCCTGTCGGACCACCCTGCACAGCCAGGTGGCTGTGATGCACTACACCGGTGTGCTGAAGAACGCTATCAAGAAGGACCAGATACCGGTGGAGCTTTTGCCTGAAGAAGGTTAGATTTTCATTGTCCTCCTTAATATTATAGATTTAAATGAGAAAAAAGTGTCAGATATTCCAATTCTGTAGATAGTTTTAGTTGATTGCTTTGGTTTATAGGCTGGAAACTTTTGTGTTTTGATTCACATTTATTGTTTTGAACTACAGACAAGCTAATCTTGACTATAGAGATGTACTAGCTAGTTAACAAGTGGAGGACATATCTGCTGCCCTCTGATCATCATCATCATCACCTTTATTTATATAGCCCCTTACAGGCATGAGGGATGCTACCAAAGTGCTGCACAGTAACACATTCAAACAGATAAAATCCACAGGGACAATTTAAACCAACATATAAAACAGAATAAAATCATGTAAAAGATCAACAACATCTACTCCACAGATTAAAAGTCAGGCCATAAAAGTGGGTCTTCAGCCTAGTTTTAAAAACCGCTACTGAAGGAGAGAGGCTCACAGATAGGGGAAGTGCATTTTGGTCCTGCTATGGAGAACGCCCTATCTCCTCTAGATCCTCTGATGAAGGATCTAAAGGGACAGTTTTATTTCTTTATTACTGTTATATTGTCATACAGTAACTTTAAAGGCATATTTTGTAACTTTTTCATATTTTAAAATCTTTTCCTTGAGGCAGTCTGTGCTAATATGACCCTTTGCAGCTTAATGAGTCACTCAGCCCCATCTATCCGGAATACCACCATTGCAAGTTAGCATTCTTCAGTCCAGTGCCCTGGAAGTCTCACAAAGTCATGTATCTCTCGAGGGTTAGGCTAACCCAATGTGGCTAGCTGATATGCTAGCGCTGGAGTGTTTTTAGCTCATGATTCCTGCTTTTTTAAATCTCTCCCTGCTTCAACACAGCTGATTTCTTTGAAGGAGTAAATAACCGCTCCAGTAGAAAGCAATGAAGGCTGAGGAGACATTTCAACAGTTAGATTTAGGTGTTTCTGAGCAGAAACAATGGTGCTAACGTTTTTACGGCAGTGATTTAAAACAGACACCAGGGGGAGCCAAAACAAGCAAAACTGCAAAAAATTAAACAGATGATTGTATAGTTGTTTTTCTAACTTTAATTACCGGTAATTAATAGTTCAGTTTTGAAAACTTTGTGTTTTACTTATTTTTATGTCAGACTTTAAAGTGTTATCCTAAAACTAGCTTTTCTTGCTAAATGATCCATGGCATTACTGACATTTTGGTCAAATTTAGAAAAAATAAAGTCCTAAATCTTGATTTGTGGACAGACAGCAATCCTGATCGGTGGATCTCAGAGTCCTGGTGGTGACATACGTCCATGCAGAAACTTAAAAGTCCAAACCAGAACCTTGAACTGGGATCCAGGGAATCAGTGCAGAGAGCACAGGGTTGACATGGGAGCGCTTTGAGGGCCAAGACAAAAGTTAAAGGCTGCATTTTGAACAAGGTGGCTGTGAGTTTTTATTTAGACAGGTAAATAGTGAGTTACAATAGTCAATACCATTTCCATCTTAGTATTAGAATTTATAGAGCTATATTTCCAATGTTCCTTAACTGGAAAGACCAGGAGCAGACAATCTTAACGTGAGGATCAGATGAAAGATTACCATAAACAGTCATTGAACAAATGAGGCAAGTGGAACCCAAGTGGCTGTTAATCTCAGTGACCAGGTTTTTTGATGCACAAATCAGATTTCTTTTTTGTTTTGTTTTTGTTTTCATGGAATTGCAGAGAGTTGTCATTAACGAGGATTTATTAAATAAACACACTTTTGTAGGATGGCTAATTAAACATTTGACTGAGGTTAAAAATAAATTAAAAGCTGCATGACATCATCGTAACAGTAATAAGGAACCCCATTAAAGGATTCTAAAAGATAAGGAAATGGACAAAGCATAATTATAATTGGGCCAACAACAGAACCTTGTGGAACATCATGCTTTAACTGATGTTGATTTGTTGAGCAGCAGCTGCATAATGCTAAATAATCTATATGAATAAATAAAGTGGCTTTTCTATACATAGACATGTAATGTTTTTGTCCCTCATTGTGTGGCTGCAGGTGGGCGGGTCATTTCTTGTTTGGCTTGTCTTTTTTAAACCTAGTAAGACTGGTTTTAACACTCTTGTTTTTCTCATAAGTTTCCTAAATTTTGCTGATATTAGCTGCTGAAAATTTAGCAAGCACAAAAATGAAATTGACCAAGAAACTGCACTCTTTTTTTCAGTCTTGTGTTAAACTAAGCTAAGCTAGCTGGCTAATGGTCATGTTATTCTGTTCATCATACACACAGTGGCTTAAATCTCTCTTTTTAACATCAACTGTCTTCCAAAAGAAAATAAAATAAAACTTTATTTTTCTCTTTACTTAAACACAGAAAAGACTATTGAGTGGGTCTTACCCTACCAGCAGTACCAGAACCAGCTAATGGATCAGGCAGCGCTGATGCTAACTCTGTGTGGGAGAGTCACTGAAACCAAGCAGGTGTTAGCTAACCAGACGACCTTCAGACTCCGAACACCTGACCTTAAGATCACAGTAAGTGTTAGACAAATACTCATCAGTTAGAGGGATTCATGTGGAATAAGCCTGATGAGGACTTAAAATTGTTGTTTGCTTTTTAAATAAATAAAAAAGTTAAAAAGTGTAACATTTTCTTTTTCTGTTCTGGTTTGTTTTTAGATTTAACCAGAATTCCTTAGTGATTATTTTGGGGAAATATAAAGTAAAGATGCTGCTCTTTTCATATTATATGTTAAGAAAAGTGGTGTATTTTAGTTTCACCTATACGTGACTCTTCTTCCTGACAGCCTCTGGGTGACGCTGTGGTTGGTAAGGAGATGTCAGCTAAGATCACCTTCACCAACCCGCTGCCACGTATGCTGAAGGATGTGGTGTTCAGAGTGGAGGGTCTGGGTCTTCAGACAGGTCATGAAGTGGTCGTAGGGTAAGAATGCATTCTCCGTATATACCCCACTTTTTCTTCTTTTTTTAAGTCTAACATTTCTTTCCTCCTTCAGTGATGTTGGTGGTCACTCCACCGTGACACTGACTGAGCACTTCATCCCCTTCCAACCCGGACCCAGGAAGCTGGTCGCATCTCTCGACTGTAAACAGCTCACTCAAGTGCACGGAGTGGCTGACATCACAGTTCTTGAGCAGTGAGTGGAAGCCACAAGCTGCAGGACTTTAAGCTGAGGGTTTCTATACGTCTAAAGTTCCTGGACCTTAGATGGTTTTATTTTTGGTTTGTTTTGTACTGAAGGAGAATCCAAATATCAACTTAGAATATTCTAAACTATAAAAAATTCTAAATGAATTACTGTAGCATTATCAGTATTATTTTTTTACTATAAATATTATTAACTTACACCTCTGGCATACAGCCAGCTGTAAATGCACAAAGTGCTTTGAATATTAAGCACTCCAGTATTGAAGTTCATACAATTCAATTTAAACCATTAAATAAAACATGTGAAGGTGCAAACTGATGTTGTTTTATCATCATGTAAATAGTGCATTTGTATTATTCATTTAGTAGTATGTCTTAATGTGAAAAGTGTTGACAAAATGAACATCACATGGCTTAAATGAAGGGAGGGTTCGTGAGAGGTTTAGGATGGAAATCACGTTGAAATTAACACTGACTTTTTGTTGAAATCCACCTATACATTTTTCAGGTGTTTCTGATTAAGCGTTACAAAATAAATAAACAAATTCCAGACCATTTCACCCAAAACATTTTGCATTGCCAGAAATGATCCAATTATGGGCTGAAATGTAATTTTATGATTCCCATTTCAAGTTGGTGCACAGGACTCCTTTGTCCTGTTGCAGACATTCAACATATTTCTCCTGATGTCATGTATTTTGAGTGTTCATAACCTGTGAACAGTAACACTGACAGGAGTTTGGTTGCACATTGCAGATCATCTGCAAATCTGAGCAGAAATCATCTAGAAACTCTCCTTCATCTAAGCTTTCTCTGGTTGTCTCATCAGCTCTTAATGTGAAGAAAACTACATCTTATTTTATTTATCTATCATATGGATTTGGAATTTTTTTTGTATCACTTGTGTTGTATCACTAATAAAACTCTGAAACTTTGACCTGGCCCATTATTAATGACTTATTAGGCAAAACTATTAAACTAAAATACTAAAAGTGAGTTGTGGTCAAAATTATATAAAAACCTAAAGAAAATGTGTAACTTTGTTTTGGCAACTCAAAAATGTTTATGTTGCACAAATTGTGAGTGTGTACAATAACTTCACAATGACTAGGGGTGTAAATTGAGAAGTGAAACACATGAGCTGAATATCTTCATTCGTTTTTCATCACAGCTGTCATCTAACATTTAGGATCAGAAAATCTCACTGTGCAGAATCTCCAGGGCGCTCGGTCCTTTTGGATATAAAGTAACATGTTAACAAAACTTTTATATCTGTATTTATTTCTCTAGTTTCTGGCCCAAAACAAAACAACAATAATATGTCATAGTTAATACTGTATAAAAAAGTGTTAGGGCGGTTGAAATAAAACATAAGCTAAGCTGGGAGGGTGGGGTCAAATTCTGGATCTCTAAAAATCCTAAGATTATTGTCAGACATTTTACATAAAGAAATGGAGAATTCTCTGATGTTGAAAAGTTTTAGATTTGAAAAAAAGGTCAAATTTTAACAAAGGACAGAAACATAACTCGCACAAGAAGTGGGCAAAGAAAATGAAGGAAAAAAAAAAAGTATGACCTAAAAACCTGATATCTGAAATGATAATATCTTGAATTTGTGGATTTAAAAAAATTCCATGAAAGAAATTGGTAAATTTACCTGTAAAAACCTGGATGTTCGCTGAGAATGCTAATAAAAATATGCAAGAAAAAATGCTACATTTCTTTGAGAGTAAAGTCATAAATTTACAAGATGAACATTTGGATTTTCTTCTCTCAGGAGAAAAATCATAAATTTAAGAGAAACAAAACATACTTTTTACTGACCTCTACTGGTGCATCACAAATGGATGAGTTGGCGAACTGTTAGTACTTTTATTGTTTAGCTTTTTGATAAAAAAAAAAAAAAAAAAAAACAGAAAAAGAGAAAAGAGAAACACAAAAAGGCAAAAGCACTGACTGTCCCAGGCACAGGTTAAATCTGTTGCAGCTCAGTTTATTTTGAGGGATGAACTCTGACCAGCCTTATGTTCAAAAAATGAAACAATACAAACTCCTTTTTTCTCTTTCTGATAAAGAAATTTGGCATTTTTTAATGAACACAGGCAGTCAGTCATGTTATAAATACATTTACTCCTCATATTAAAGACACTTCCTGTTAAATACCTGAAAAAAAAAGGATATACAGCCGTGAAATGAATAATAGAATTCAAATTTTCTGCCTCAGAGCTGAACTAGTCAGCATGCTTCATAAGTGAAGGTTGCAGCTCTGAGCCCAACATGATAAACTGTCTATACACACTATAAAACATCCCGTCCTTGTAGAAGCAGATGCAGGATCAGTCGACAGATTTACAGATGTTTTCAATCACTCTGTTAAACTCTTCTGGCTGATCAGCGTACACGTGGTGCGACGCCTCATCTATCAGCTGCAGAGTGGAAATAAAACAGTAAAAACAGTCAGCAGTTACTTATAAACCTATTAGCTCTTTTTGTTTTTACCAACATTCTTTTTACAAAAGTAACAAACCAACATACACTAACTTTTCGTTCCTTATGTTTTATTGAATAGGTACTTTTCTCTAAAAGGGAGAGTTGTGGATAATTAATTTGTTTATTTTTGGTTTTCTGATATTTTTCCAGGTGAGGGCGTTTTAATCTTCAGATTATTTGGATATAAACCCAATAAAAACAACTGTGAGACTAAGGGTATATGAATCTGTCAAATATTTTAACACACTGTTTTACCTCCTGCCAAAATGTGTCTGTCAGATCTGAACTCTAGATAATATTCCCACTCCACTGCAAGTATCCGTGTGGACTCACCAGCACTCTGGTGTGGCTCTGGCCCCTGATCTCGACCACTTTGTCCCCAGATGAGCTTTCCACCCAGGACAGAGCTCCATACAGCATGGTGACGGGCATAGAAGAAGGCAGGAGATGTACTCGCTGCAGCATGGGCCTCTTAGCCCAGCCGAGGGTCTCGGTCATGGCCCGGAAACCCACCTCCCCACTGGGAAGAAGAAAGAAAAATTGTTGTTTTGTCTTCTTATTCAGAGAAGGACCTCAGGGACATGTGTTGCTCAGAAATACCTCGGGTTCTGTGCGTTACAGTGGTAGATGTACTGCGTCATTGTGTCATCATCAAACAGATCTTCAAACTTCCTTTTGAAATCAGGACGAAACCTGTTCACCAAGCCCGGGCCTGAATCAATATAGATTCAATAGATTACGGCAGAGCTTTGTTTGAGCACAACAGCAGATTAGGATTTGTTCTCGTTACCCCATGGGCCCGCTGCTCTGATGACAGCCAGCGGGTTGAACAGGGAAACAACCGCTGCGATAGCCTTCACCCAGCGAGGCGGAGACGGCCTCTTCACCACCTGCGCTCCCTCACTCTCCTGGGTTTGGTGCTTCGGTCGCTCGGGGAATCCCCAGGGGTCCACCAGGATCAGATGAGACACCCTGCAGAGGGACAGTAGAATATAAAGGTGACATAACAACTGTATCATATAATTAGAGTCCCTTAAGTGTCCACTAGGAGGCGATCAGATCTCTTAATTACTTAAATGTTTACCTGTTACTTTTCTTTAGAGACTGCGTTATAATATCATTAAGACGATGCCTGACTGAGCCATTTTAACCCAAACACAGCCAATTACCAGTAGCACACTTTAACTGTGGGTTGTTTTTTTTCAATACAACACAAAATTAACGGTGTGCTAATGACGCACGCTGATAATATTTCATGCACTCATCCTGACTGCTGCAGGATCATAATGCCACAGTTAAAACCATCCTCTGTTACTGCATAGAAACAAGGTTTATTGTGGTTTTAAATGGTTTTGGAGGGAAATGTCTTGGGAAATATGTTTTCTTTATGAGAGGTAGATGAAAGGATTGATACCACTCTAATATCTCTGAGCTAAATTGAACCTACAGCCACCAATGCTGCTTTTTTAAAGCTTACCGTAGAGACTAGCTGTCTAAAAGTAATAAGATTCTATAACAAGAACATCACAAGCTTAGGAAGTGAAAGTTTGAGAAGATCGAAAATACAATGTAAATGTAAACTTTAAACTTTTTGCTTTGAGTGTGAAGTGTTATGTTTGGGGAAAGAAAAGCACCGCACTGCAGCACAAGACTGGTACATATGGATCATAGTTCAATATGTGACTTGGCTTTAAGGTCATAGATTAGTTTAAGTTTAACACAAACCCATAAAAATAAAAAAAACAGGCAAAACACTTCCTGTGTGTGAATGTTGGTGGTGGTCTGGTGGCAAAAAAATGTCAGCCTCTGCTCTGTCAGACTATAGCTACAAATGTTGTTTACCACCACTAGAGTGTGAGTGAGTGAGTGTGTGAGTGATGGATCCTCTGGGAACTCTTTGAGCTCCTTGAAACGCACTATATAAATCTAACCTGTTATTATCTCTACCCATATGTGTACCATTCTATCTCTATGGGCAAGTCATGCATTCTGAATAATTCCAGCAAACCTTCTCCCAGAAAAGGTCAGAACATCTGTCCTTGTACTGAATCTTAAGAACATTATTTTATTCTAACAATAGAATGGGAGGCAGAACTTTCAGTTCTCAGCTCCTCTCTGGTGGAACCAGCTTCTAGTTTCCATCCATGAGGGAGAAACCCTGTCTACTTTAAGACTCAGCTTCAGACTTTCCTCTGTGATAAATCCCATAGAGTTGTCCTGACTCCTCCCTTTAGTTCTGCTGCTCTAGACTCAGACTAGAGGACAAACTGACCACATCTCCTCTCTCTGCTGGATTTACTCTCTCTACTCTCCATGTTTGGAGTTCCTGTTTTTCCAGCCACTTTATTCTCTGTTTTAGAAACAACTGACCCAGTCCTTTTGTGTTTGTCTCTTTCCTGTCCTCTCAGACCCCATTTGAATGAGGCAGACCTATATAGTATATACGTATGTGGCCACAAACTTCCCTGTCCCTTTCTAGAATAGCGCTGCACAAAGTGGTAGCTTGTTTCAGTAACTCTGAAGTTTTTCTTCTTTGTTTTTTAAGTTGAAGGCATGGCTTTCTTGAGTGATTTTGTTGTTCTGGTTTTAATGCTGTGCTGTTTAAAGTGCTTTTGCTGCAACTTTTCTACTTTTTGGTCAAGTGTTATGATCTGTAACCAGACTTGTTTACACGAGGAAGCACCTAAAAGCTCAAATAATTTCCTAACTGTGACCAAAAACCTCAGACAACTTAAAGAGAAGGAGACGTGGATGTAGAGCAGCGGCAAAGCTTAGAGAGAGGATGTTTAAATCGACTCTTCCATTGATAACAACGGGGAACATAAAATCTCTTGCTAATAGGATGGACATCTCTCTGTTCAGATTTCAAACAATACAGGCAGACTGTGAATTGGATCAGAAAATGTAAATGAGGTGGATTAGAACTGCAAACTTAAATGAGTAATTTAAACATCTAATTTTCCTCTGGAATAAATTGGTTTGATTTTGATTACTACCTGATCTTCATGGTTACCTTGAAGGGTGCTGAATTGCGTATGAGGTAGCCAGATAGCCCCCCAAACTGTGTCCCAGCAGGATCATGTTCTCCACGCCTACTGACTGCCTCCACTGTTCAATAGAGTTAACAAACTGCTCCTCTGCCTTGGTAGCATCTGAGGGGAAGTGCGGCCTGGAACTTCTGCCAAAGCCCAGGAGGTCAAAGGCGTGGACGGTTCGCGAGCGACTCAGTGCATCCAAATTCCTGACCCAGAGTCCAACACCTCCTCCAAAACCGTGAACCATCACCAGGGGAGTCCTGTGTGCTAACAAAAGAGCAGGAATAGGACAGATTATACATAAAGAGCTCTATAGGTTCACTCCTGTGAGTATTTCAGAGCTTTGTACCTTGATCTGCAGGTTTGGGAGCCAGTTTGTTGGTGAGGGTCAGAGTCCATATTCTGTCCTGGTTTGGAAGGGTCACAAATCTGGCCCAAAAGTCATTCTGAATACCTGCAGGAATGAAGGAAAAATCTTCAGTTCCTAATTCATACTCTGTGGTAACATAATCACCTCACATGATGCAAATCAACTCAGTCTTACAGGCAAGGATCTTGGACTCTGCTGTCTTTAAAAGGGACATGGAGGTTGGACTCCAAGAGGGCCACCAACTCCAGAGTGAACTTGACCTAAACAATGGAAAGAAAGGCATGTAAAGAATGAAGAGATAGCAGATAGCAGAGGAAATATTCACCGCACGCTGGATGCATAGAGGCAGGTCCAAGGTTAGATCCAGAGCAGTCAATGTTATCATTATTTGCATTGTGCACACAGGAACGCCACACGGACAGGAGTCACATTTCAAAGCCATCATGCTGTTAATTAAAACAGAGTCCGCATCCACAGCAGAAACTGAGCCGTTAATGCTGATTAATTATGACCTTTTATTATTAGTTTATAACAACAGGTGTCTCACCAGCTTCTTTTAGTTTCCAACCTGAAATAAAAAGAGTTATTAAACTGAGCTGAACTTGTTTTCCTGCTGAGTGAGCCTCCACCTGAAGGTAGTCTCAGATATCTACCTCCACCATCAGGGAGCCAGGTGAAGGATCTCACCTGTTCAGGTGTGTTTCGCTGAGTCACTTGGATCAGTGCCACTCACCTCTGTTCCACTTCTGTTCAGGCCATTACAGCATTAAAGGGTGCGTTTGTTTAAATGTCTGTCATCACAAAGTCTTATATAATCACTATAAAATGAAGAAACCCACTCCAGGCTATTATTTATTACTCCATTAAAATACTTATTTGATAAAAACTCGTTGATGGTGGTGTATATTTTATGTAATTTTACGTATTTTAGGCCTTAATCATGTTTCTGACAGTTAATATAACACCAGTAGGAAGTTTTAGAAATACATTTGTAAAAGTTAATTAAACAAGTGTCATGTCATGTCTTTTACTTAGTGTAAGCTGTAAAATAATTTAAGTTACAATGACACAGCACTTTTTACAAACCATACATCCTGTTTTCATAAGTTTATGTTCAGTAATGATGTAAACAAAGAGACAGTTACTCACTCTGTCTCACAGTCGTTCTGTATAGGAGCTGTAGTGGTAACAGGATCCATTCGTTAGCATATTCCGGTTACTACATTCAAATGAAACAAAGCTGACCACCAATTAACCAGTGTCCGCTTTGAAATTACATTATGTTCTGTATGCTAGTGTCTCATGTTTTGTAACCTGTACATTTCTACGTCAGCTGACCTTACACAAAGATCGTGTATTATAAAGAGCATCAACTGTGAGCGACAAGAGGACCTATAGCTGTTCAACAAAAATATCTAAAATCACATTTTTTAAAATTATTTTCTTTGTTTGGTGGTCTTGAAATAGACATATTACCGCGTGTTTTCTTGTTTTGAGTCTTTTTAAACTGCGTTTTGGTATATTATAACTGCGGTTAGAGTGACTCATCTGTCTTGGTAGATATACCTCTTTTGGGCGATGCCAAAAGAGGCTCCTCCTGTCCGGTCCTTGTGAGCTACCCGGACTATATTTTGTGTAACACCCCAGGCCACATCCGGTTTTTCAGGACACGTCACTGAATCAACTGAGGAAGACAAGTCGTGCACATCTTCTCTACCGCAGATATATAAATTTGAACACCAGTCATGTCGAACTCGGTCCTGTCTGTTATCTCTCGGTTTCTGGAGGAGTACAGCACCACGACGCCCACCAAGCTGAAAGTGGTGGACGCATATCTGCTGTACATCTTGTTAACAGGAGCGCTGCAGTTCCTCTACTGTCTGCTCGTTGGTACCTTCCCATTCAATAGCTTTCTGTCGGGATTTATCTCCTGTGTGGGGTCCTTCATTCTTGCAGGTAATAATTGTGCTGTTTATTGTTTAAAAGTGTTGACTGGTAAATATTCCACACCTCAGCTTCGGGTTTATAATTAGTATCTGAACTTGTGGCCTCTAAAAAGGTGCAGACATGCTAAGCTAACTAAGCTAAAACAAATATTAGCATGAGCTGCAATTGTGTTTCATTTTGTTAAAATAGCACACTTGTATTAAAGTTGTATTATTACTATTCACTATAGATGGTGTAGTCCGACATATGAGCACTATTTAAATAAAAAATGTATCATAGTTTCATGACATGTAGTTCAGTTTTTCAATAGATGACAACATTGTTTTATTATTTTGACCACGAACACAATAACAAAGGAAACTGGAGCATACGAAAATATATACATAAAAATAGTTAAGTACATACAGAAATTACTCATAATAATAAACATAATTTCCATCCATTTTCCATCCCGAAATGGGGTAGAAAGATATAGTCCTACTCCTTTCTAAACAACGTTGCTCTGGTATGTAATTTAATATGTTTATATATATATATATATATATATATATATATATATATATATATATATATATATATATATCCTGCAGAGTAGGGATGGGCAATAATTTATTGTTTGCAATATATCGTTGAAAATAGGCTTTATGCACAGTGTACTTAGTAGAACTTCCGGTTTAAAATTAACTCGTGGGATCATTTCCGGTTCCATTTGAAACGTGAAGATTTCCAGAGTTAGAGTGCATTTCCAGCTAAAGATATTGTTTATAATCAAAACAAGTAATAGTATAGTACAGTATGATATATATATATTATAGCACTAAGAAATGAAACCATCATATAAGTATCAGCGGACGGGAAGCCTTGACAGCTGAACACTGCTGTGTTCCGTTGTGTACCGCATCAGCTGAATATAATTCATCAGTCCGTTTCCACACATTTCCACTGAATAAATAACTACAAAAAGGAAGGATTGTGAACTTAAGAAGAGAAAACGTGATCATTTCTAACCACACCGTGTCTGCAGTCCACATTTTGCAGCACAGTAGTCAAAGAGCCGAGTGGAGGAGGCTAAAGGAGGAGGCGCGGCGCCGTTCGTGTGTAATTTCACTGGAACAACTATTCTTTTGGTGAATGAAGACTTGGTGTTTGATAACGTACAGCTAGACCAGAGAAAGTTGAAAGTTGGGAAGCAGTTGGAGCCCACGATCATGGCTATATAGATTTGTCTCACTGTTTTTTGATGATGGAAGCTACGAGCTAACGCTGTTAGCTTACCTTCAATTTCATGAATAAAGCTGGTTATATACAGCTTAAAGTCCTTCACCCGCTTGCTCACAGACGTCTCTGTGTGTTTTTCAAAAATCCGGTGGACATTGTCTACCGTGATGCGTGGCAGGTCTTGAAGAAAACGGGTAAAAAAAATCAAGTTTGTCCAGTTTGTGTGGGAACAGCATTGAACCGGAAGGGAGGGGCAGAGTCTATCGCAACCAGGAAGTGACCGTGCATAAACCCTATTCTCCTCACAAAAGAAAATTTGTCTTATCGCGATAATAGCGATAAGTCTAGTTGATGACGTAGTTTTGTGTGCACCTGATTCACGCGTGAAGTGCAAACAATCATGGCGGAAGGTGGACGTGAGGCTGAGGAGGAGCTGGTTTTAAAGCGAGGAGCTACACTGAACTTCTATCAGGTTATTTTAATGTTTGTTACTTTACCAGGATTTATTTGCAGTTGTACAATGTTTTTTCCGGTTTTTCCAAAATTTTGCGTCATGGACCGAACTGGACTTGGATCAGTAGGACCCGAACTGCTGCGCGGCTTCACAGACAAATGCCAAATCCCCCTCCCTGCATTTTTCACGAATCGCTCACTGCACTCTTTTACGACGACTTGGCCTTTAGAAACCGAGGTATTTCTCAGTTGGACCAGTGAGAGGTGCGCAGAAGTCTGTCTCCTCCTGGGGTGAAAGATTAATGACCAGAGGAGACTTTAAAATCAAGGCAGCGATGGACCCCACCCCCCGACGCAATTTATATTATATTATATTATATTATATTATATTATATTATATTATATTATATTATATTATATTATATACAGGCCTGCACGTAACCAGTCCGCTGGTCCGCATCAGAACCGGATTTCATTCATGCGTACCAGAACCCACTGCTCGAATGCGCCTTTGCGGACCAGCTCTTCCGCGGTCCCGATGGGAGACCCCTCGATCTGACGAGCTTCACATCCTGTTGCAACAGTAAATGAGTGCTCACATGACCTCTGAAGCTAGTGTACACACATGACAGGACCTCCAACACACACACAGTCACAGCATCTCCAATGCGCATGGCACAGCGCCATTACGCACAGCTCCTTTGACGCGCGCTTTAACACACAACACATTGACGGTACAACCCACGCACACAACTCATACATGCCCAGGAGGGGTGCAATGGGTCACAATAGATCCGTGATCCATACCGATCGCCCTCTATGATTTGGGACACGGTTCACGGATCCAGCAGCGTTCGTGTGTTTGCTGAATCCTCCCCAACATGACAGCTCGTACTCTGAATCTGCAGATAAATAATTCCCCTCTGAGAAAGGAGTTCATTTTGTCATCACATATCAAGTTCTCTTTATCAGAATTTGTCATTTTAGTTAACCATAACAAAAGGGTCACTGATTGATTTCTGATCCATTCTCTGCTGTGTGCGTGGAGCGGCTCCTCCATCCCTCTCTGTCAGCTGATCTCCTCTCTGATGGAGCAACCAGACTCATCTATTTCTGTCTAGATAACGTGTTGTTTTGGGCTTTTATACGAGCTAATGAAAGTTAATACTAACGGTGTTCAGCCAGGAGCGATCAGAACACCTTGATTGTCACGCCTCCTAAGAGAGGAGCGATAAGCGACAGCTTATCTTCATCATAATTATACTATAATCATAATTATTTTAGAGTAGCTAAAAAAAACAAACACACACAATATGGTAAAAGAAAATAAATGAAAAAAAAATTTTTTTTTTTTAATGCAGCCAATCTTTAATAAAATATTTGAATGTTGAACTATTTCTTTGGACTAATTAACAAAATAATAACAGAAAAATACAAATGTTCTGGTCTTTCCACCTAAAAAGAATTGAGGTGTGAACAATTTCATCATAGATGCACCTTAACAGTGAGAGACAGAATCTAATGAACATTTTCATTATATTTTATGATTTTTAAATAATAAATTTGTTTTTATTGCATGAAATAAGTATTTGATCCCCTACCAAGCAGCAAGAATTCTATCTCTCACAGACCTGTTGGTTCATCTTTAAGACACACTCCTATCCTCCACTCATTATCTGTATTAATTGCATCTGTTTGAAGTCGTTACCTGTATAAAAGACACATGTTACACACTCAATCAATCAGACTCCTACTTCTGCACCATGGAGACTAAAGAACTGTTTAAGGACACCAGGGACTAAACTGTAGACCTGCACAAGGCTGTGATGAGCTACAGGACAATAGACTAACAGCTTGGTGAGAAGAAAACAACTGTTGGAAAATGGAAGAAAGTCGAGAAGACTGTCAATCTGTCATGAAAAAAGTTATGGGATCAGCCCAGAATTACATGAGAGAACCTGGTCAATGACCTGAAGAGAGCTTGTACCACAGGGTTAAAGGTTACCATTAGTAACACACTACACCTTCATGGATTAAAAACCTGCAGCATGCACAAGGTCCCCCTGCTCAAGCCAGCACATGTCCAGGCCCGTCAACAACCTCTTTCCCTCAGTAAGAGCATTGAAGTTGGGTCATCATAGCTGGGTCTTCCAGCATGACAATGGCCTGAATCACAGCCAGGGAAACTAAGGAGGCTCCATAAGAAGCATTTCAAGGTCCTGGAGTGACCTAGCCAGTCTCCAGACCTGAAGCCAATACTGTAGAACATCTTTGTAGGAGCTGAAACTCTGTGTTGCCCAGTGACAAACCTGAAAGATCTGGAGAAGAGCTGTATTGAGGAGTGGGTCAGAATCCCAGCTGCAGTGGTGGTAACCTACAACTACAGGAAACATCTGACCTCTGGAAATATAAACAAAGGATTCTGTACCAAGCATTAGATTATATTTTTCTATTGCATTCAATACTTATTTCATGCAATTAATGCAAATTATTTATTTAAAATGTATACATACCACAGTACTGTTAAATATTCTTAATCTACTGGTCATTTCTTTTTGTGTTGTTTTTCAAACTTTATATTTTCATTGAATCAGTTTTTTAATGAAAGGTGACCGTTAAACAAAAAACGCATTATCTTCTTTGAAAACGAATACTTGTAAATGCAAACTATTAAATGGTTGGTAAAAGTAAAGGTATTCTGCTTGGGGAACTAATCCGAACCTTGGTGTCTTTCCAGTGTGTCTTCGTATCCAGATCAACCCTCAGAACAAAGGAGACTTCTTGTCCATTTCCCCAGAGAGAGCTTTCGCTGACTTCCTGTTCGCCAACACCGTCCTCCACCTTGTTGTGATGAACTTCATCGGCTGAACCGTGTAAACCAAACTTGCATGCTCCCAAATTTTCATAAGGTGTAGATTTTACAGCACTGAGGGTTTTAAAGTCAAACTTTATTTTTGTGTGCTACATTTGTCAAAAAACATGTAAATACTTCGCTTTTAAAACCTGAATCTCAGTTTCTCTGCACTTGTTCTAGCTATTTTCTTATTTTTTCCAGTTTAGCAAGTTACTAAAAACTTGCATTACCTTGACACATCCTTTAAACTCTTTTAATTGGTACATTGTTTATAACTGATATTTTTGTAACGTATGATTCAACCAGCAGCCACATCCAGGAAACTCTCCAGACAGTAAATTTAAAGAGATCTGTTCACCATCTAGATCTGTTTATCTGTGTAGAGTTAATGCAACCACTAGATGATAAAAATATGTACTTGAGACACAGCTTTGTCCTTTAGGCACTTCTAATCGTTTTTACTTTTATTGGCAATTCATCACTTCACTGTCAGAGAACAGCTCCAGATAGAACATGTGATAATGTCATAACTTGAATGTAATTAACTCAAACTGTGCTACTTTGTGTTCCTACAGATCACCTGCTGAATTCTACCATGCTTATTTTGAGCAGCTGATCTGGACAGCATCAAAACCTTAAAAGATCCATCTTCTTATATGTGATGCAGTACAATTTCTTACTGATAATATGGTAATTTTTTATGTTGAATTTTGTAAAGCATTCCCTCTTTGCACTTACAGAAATAAATGATCTGTAATGGTGACTTTGTCAAAACTTTTTTGATTTATTTGCCAGTTTGTCAAGTTTGTTCAGGTTGAGAATGGTCTTTTAAGAATATTTTTGACAGTTTTATTTAATAGTGTATCCACATGACAGGATATGAATCTAAAGAAATTACGGTAAATATCAGGGGCCAGGCTTCAAATCATAAATGCATAAAACAGAACTGTTTTTCTTTTTTAATAGCAAGTATAAATGGTAATCTGCTGTTTTAAAGTCAAATGTGGTAAAGTTAGGTTATCTTTCAGCACAGATCAATGCAAAGAGAAATTTTAAGAGTTGTGATAAAATCTTGCATCCAAATGCATTTGAAAGGGGGCTGCTTATCTGAAGGCTTATCGCTACAGCAGGAGAGTCATCGTGTTTTCTTTTGGGTCTTTAAGCCTCAGCAAATTCAAACACAGTATAGAAAATTTCAGGATGAACCTAAAATGCACTCTAACCTTTACAGGTGAACTTAATGTGACCTCCTCTAAACCTTTGAATCCACATGTCCAGCCGTTGAGTATTTCAGTACTTTTTGCAAAACAGCTAAACAGGTGTTTGATTAATGAATCAACCAATACATTTTCTAGTTGAACTAGAATTGTTATTTAAACAGTCATCATGCTGTTCACATTTTTGCTTAGAAGTGGACGTCCTTTGGCCACATCCCACACTGATGAGTGCTTCATTGTGAACGGTGTCCTGTGGAACCGGGTGATGAATGCCAGACACGCCCAGTCACATTTAAGGGAGGTTATAGAAACCCGTGTCCTGTCAGACCATTGGAAACTCTTTATACGTATCTGTCACTGTGGTCTGCATGTTAGACAACCTGTAGGGTACCTGACCACACCACCAGGCAGAGGCATTATCATCTTACATGGACCAGAGAGCCTCGGTGCTGTTCACTGATGAAAGTTGATTCACGCTGAACAGAAATAATACTAACGATGTTGGAGACTTCAAGGAGAGCGCTATGCATCAGCTTTTAGTGGTGGTGGTGTTGCAGTGAGGGTAGGGGAGTCTAGTTGATACAGACCTGCTCTATACTTTGGGAACAGCTCTGTGACGAGCTGATACTACCAGGATGACATCATCAATCCAGTCATTGTTCCTATACATGAACAACACAGGCCTAATTTCAGCTCTTTATGGTCGACAATTCTCCAGCTCACGGCTGCTGGAGACTAGGGTCCCTCAGATGGAGTGACCTGTACTTTCTCCAGACCTGAATCCAATTTAAAAAAACTATGGAACCAGCTGAGTCAGCATGTAGAGGCTGGTCACTCTGAACCCCAGAACCTGAATGAGCTGAGGGCCACCCTTCAAGAACAATGTGATACCATGACTCGGTAGACAATAAGTTGACTTATGAACAGCATGAGATGTCGTTATCAAGTTGTAATTGATGCTCAAAGTCACATGACCAGTTATTGAGACACTGATGTTTTTGTTGGGGTAAACCCAGCACTGTTGTTTCAGTGAATTGTTTGAGATGAGAAAATCACCAATGCATGCTCCTACTTAAACATTTTCATGATAAAATATCACTGTAGAATGAACTTTTTACATTTTCCATAAATTTCACCAGTAAGCCAAATATCCCTAACTTTTTGTGAGTGGTGTGTATCAGCACTTTTTTCCCTCAAAGAACCCGTTTCCAGTCTGCAGAAAGTGGAATCAAGCCAAGTGTTCTCTTGGCTTTAAAAACTTTATGGTTGTGCAGTGTGTGTAGTGTGTTAGAGCAAAAACCAACTTATCTCCCACACATTTCCAGAAAAATTGGTGTAAATCTACTGGAGGCTGAGACTTGGCCCTGGTCCATTTTTAATGTGTATTGTGTTCAGGCATAGAATACATAGAGTTGGAAATAACCACAAATCATTTCATTTAAGTCATCCAAATGGAAACTAGGTGTCTCTTTATACCAGCTGTGCATCACTAAATAAAGCAATAAATAATGATGCTTTTTGCTTTCTGTGCATTTAATTATGCACAAATCCAGAGTCCATTGCTGCAAAAATTAAAGACTTAGCATTTCATAAAGGAATGTATATCACCTACTGCCTTTTATAACAGACTTTAAGCTAAAGCCATATTTAGATCAATTATGAAGCTATAATCAAGTTGATTTGTTCTAATCTTGATAGCATGAATCACAATTATTCACCTTTTGAAGGTGGGCCAGAAAAAGCTTTAACTTTAAACTGATTAAAGCTTTTACATTATCAGTCAGTTTTTTCATAATGTCACAGTTACAGTATTAGAACATCAAAATCCTACTGTTTGTTTAATATACATTTCTAGAATAGTACATATGCAGTCAATCCCTTGAACTGAATGTATATAGTACTAAACCCTGTTAGGTAAAGTGCTCAGTTGAATGTAAACTAAGAAATACATTTGGTCTCATAACCTTATGAAAATATGAGCCATCATTTCACATTTTCCACATGCATAATTTAACTAATGATATATGAGTGCATGAGCTGAATGTAAAGACCCTCAAAAAGAAACTCAAGTGGATCCTATGAGTCAGTGAAGGAAAGTTGGTTATTGGATGAGCCTGGACTTTCAAAATATTCAGTTTCAGTTTACTAGGAAATGGATGACATAAACAGGCAGCAGCATCAAAAGATCAGTCTGCTTTTCATGGTAGACTCAGCTCTCAGAGGTTCAATTTCCCTACATAGATCACATTGAATAAACATAATATTATTTTTCCTTTTTGTTTCCTCAATCAGACAGTTATAGAATGGAACTGGCACTCAGATGGTTAACATCAGAAACATCTGGATCTAACTTTTGGTCACGTGACTGAGGGGAACTCGACACTGCGGAACCTGGAGTCTGTGGTGTTTTCTTGTCATTTTTTTGTGTTGGAAGGAAATCCACTCAAAGAATCCTCAAAACCTGAAGTTGAAACATGTTGCAGCTCTTAAAACTCACCCTCAGCCTGTTGCCGTGGATACCAGGTATGACAACTGATGCCATCTGATGACAGAATTCTGTCCAAACATGTAATACATTATTAGATAGAAAGGATGATTAATGTGTGTGCTGCCTGCCACCTCCTGATTTTATTATGAAGCTTTTAATAAATAGTGCTGCTTTATTCCATCTAAATGTTTCTTATGATTTTATTTTATTCCTTTTGTGTTTTATCTGTTTGACAATGACAGACGTGGAAGTTGGAATTTGTCAGAGCTGCTGTTTTCTGCAGGAGGCACAGAAGGATTTTGTGTTTTTTGTAAATCTTCCAAGCTTTCATATTATTTGCCTCCAGGCAACAGAATGTTAGAGGTTTTTTTGTCAGGCCTTTGAAAGCCCATGTATTAGCGGAGGATAATCCGATTTTGGAATAACAAGTATAAAAAAGGAAGAGGAAGAAAAAAAGGAACTACGCTGTGTAACAAAAAAATGTAATCATAAATGTGGCCAAGGCCACTGTCCTCTGATAGTAAAAGTTCCATTATCTCCGTTTTGTATCAGCTGTCCTCTGCAGTGTTACCACGGATGAAGAGTTTGCAGTCCTGGAAGGAGGATCCCTCACAATCCCGTGTCACTACGAGCCTCAGTACGCCAGCTATGTAAAGTACTGGTGTCAGGGGAGGACAAGGGAGTTCTGCACCACATTAGCTCGGACCGATGACCCCCGTATGGTGGACCCGGCCGAGGAGAAGGTGAGCATCTTTGACGACCCGGTCCAGCAGCTGTTCACTGTGACCATGAAGGACCTGAAGGAGGAGAACTCAGGCTGGTACATGTGTGGCGTGGAGATAGGCAGCATGTGGAATGCTGATGATGCCACTTTCACTAACATTAAAGTTATTCATGGTGAGTAGGAAAGGGATTCTCAGCTGATCGCTTTGTCTTCAGAAGTTTCACGAGACATTTCGATGGTGTGTCCTGCAGGGATGTCGGTCGTGAACAGCAGGCTGAGCGGAGAGGAGGGCAGCTCTGTCACAGTCAAGTGCCTCTACAGCAAGAGATACAGGCATTCCCTTTTGATCATAATTTCATTATTGTTCCAGTTTTACATCTCACCCACAAGACCAGGCTTTAAAACAGCACTGTTCACATTATCAGTGAACTCAGGAAACACGGTTGTCAGCTGGAAATCTTTCATTCACATCAAGTACTGGTGGAGGATCAGCATTTACTGACTCCCCTGTGTCTGCCTGCCAACAGAGAAAGTGAGAAGAAATGGTGTCGGAGCGGAGACTGGAGTTCCTGCCTGTCGACCGGTTCTGTGGGGAGCTACGAAGACTCCTCTGTGGCCATCAGAGATGACAGATCTGGGGCTTTCACTGTAACCCTTAAGAGGCTGAGAGACACAGCGTGGTACTGGTGTTCTGCAGGGCAGCAGAAGATAGCTGTGCACGTACTGGTCACACCACGACCCACAACCAGTAGGTTAACAAAAATACCTCACATTATCTAGTACTATTACTCCTGCTTTACATGATTTACACAAAGGTTTGAATCTTTTCTATTTGGTTAAAAAATCTCACAAAAAGATTGAATTATTTAGATTAGTTTTAAGTTATTTTGCATGTCACCTTAAAGATTTAGAGGTCTTGCTTTCATAATCGCAGCCAGATCTCTGTTCTGAGGGAAATGGGTCAAAGAGGAAAAGGTTTCTAAGAACTGAAAGTGAAACGGATGATTGTTTTCTGAGATTCATGCCGTTTCAGCTGATGTGACCTGCTGAGCGATGGTGCAATTTAAAATCTAAAAATGCTAAAAGAATTGAATGGTAAAAATAATAAAAATACCCAGGACATTATAAGAAAAAAATCCTACATATTTCCCAATACTTTTAGATAATTCAGTCTTAAATTGTTTAGTGTGACAATGTTTCCTTTGGGAGACTAGTGTTGTCAAAAATTACAACCGTTGAGATTGTCATACCCCACAAGTAATGAGTTCATGTAAAATGTATAAAGAATAAAACTTAAATAAAACTTTTCCTAAAGAAATACTAATAAGCTTATCTAACCATATATTTAAGAATTTAGATTGATCAAATCTTATTTTTTGACCTCTTGTAACAACCCTCTTGTCCTCTTCAATGTTTTTTTAATCATCCAATGGCTGATTAATATGTTACACAGCAGTAGGTCAGGAGGCTGCCTAGAAGCTAAGCAGCAGGTGTTGAGGGAGTTGGGTCAGGGTCCTGAGAAAGAGGAGTCTCTGTTGGACCTTACCCACCTGATGGGAGGTGTTAACAGACCAGGTAAGGTCATTTGTGATGTGTACACCCAGGAACTTGAAGCTCACTACCCTGTGCACCTCCTCTCCGTTGATGCAGAGGGCAGAGTGAATGGACTGCTTGGACTTTCTGAACAAGTTCCCAGTGTGGTCTGGGTTGGCTCAGGGGCCTCCTGCTGGCAGAACAACTTGGGGAAGTATCAAAGAGGCATCCTGACCAGATGTCCAAGCCACCTCCACTGACTTATCTTGATGTAGAGGAGCAGCAGTCTTAGTCTGATTCCTCCTTGGATTTCAGAGCTCCTCACCCTGCTTAGCCTGCAGAGGAAACTCATTTTGTCAGCTTGTATTTGTACTTTCAGTCATTGGCCTAAACCCACCATAGATGAGGATTGGAACGTAGATATACCATTAAATTGAGAGCTTTGCTTTTTGGCTCAGCTCCCTCTTCACCACAACAGATCTCAGTTCAGTGTCCTCATCACTGCAGACACATCCCAATCTGCCCGTCAGTCTCACACTCCCTTCTTCCCTCACTTATGAACAAGACCCACTGTTACTTAAAACTTTTGCACTAGGACCTCTCCTTCAGCCCAGAGTTGGGATTTCACCCTTTTTCTATCAGAAAAGGAGGTTAGCCATATCTATAACCAGGGGTGCACTCAAGTAAGATCCTGGTGCTGGGTTGGGGGGTGATAAGCTGTCGCCAGTGCTGCGCAAGTCTGTACTGGGAGCATGTGTCGAACGTGCTGTGGATGTGTGTGTGTGTGTGTCACCAGTGCTGCACGCGTGTCGGAGATGCTGCAAGTGTATGTGTGTGACTGTCAGGGTTGCTGCACCCCTGACTGTGTGCACTGACATGCAGTCACCTCCAACACAAGCACACAGCACCGGTGCCTGTACATGTGTGTCTACTAGCTTCAGAGGCCATTTGCTGCACTGCAACAGGATATGAAGCTCGTTAGATTGCAGGCCGAGCCATCGGGACAGCGAAAGCACCAGTCTGCAAAGGTGCATTCGGACAGTAGGTTCTGGTACACATGCATGATATCTGGTGTGCATGCATACTGGTGAACCAATTATGTGCACCCCTGTCTATAAATGACCTGTCCATCTGCACAAATCTTTAATAATAACCCCAATCTGTCAGTCACTGCTGGCAATCAAACTTCCACCCCTCCGTGTGGTCGCCCTTATCCAAGGTTAGGGATTGACCCTAGTATTTTATACAATTACAGACCGATCTCTAAACTCTGTCTTGGCCAGGGTGCTTGAATCAGGGCCACCAACTATTATGTCTCCATTTCAGTCAGGTCTCCACAAGTAGCACAGGACTGTTACTACTGCTTTGAAGGTTATAAATAAATAACTGAAGCTCTTATAAGAAGCAGTGTTGAGTCTCCCTCTTCAGTATTTTTTCAAATGCATTTTGATCAAATTAATTTAAACAGATCTTTTAAGCTATTGGTTTTTCTCAAATGATCTCTCTATCAGAACCCAAGCTGTTCAGAGGGTTCTTCTGCTGAGAAATTACAAATGATAAAAAGGTGTCCATCAAGGTTACATGCTGGGTCCATTACTATTCACTAAATCAATTTGGATGTAATATTCCAGACTCATTTAGTCATTTTTATGCAGATGACATTATTATATACAATCCAGCACCCACTCCTGCTGAGGCCTTCCAGTCTTTGCAACTTGCATTTGATAGAGTGTAGGAAGAACTTTGTCATCTGCAACTTGTTTTAAATGCAGAAAACAAAAAGTGTGCTTTTTGCTGATTCAAAAATTGTGAGATCTCCATTGAATAAAAAGTATAAGTAGGATAGTGTATACCATGGTGCATTGAGATTTATTACCAACTGGGGTCTCCTTACACATCATTGTGTACTCTATTAAAAAATTAATTGGACATCTTTTTATATGAAGGCGCATTCATTAGTATGAGTTTATTTATAAAACTATCCTGGGAACTACTCCTTCTCTATTCTGAGTTTTAACAAGAAGACATGTCAGAGGTGTGCATGCATCAACTATTTCATCTATTAAGAATACAAATTTTATGGCCTCCTATTGTAACTACAAACACTCTCATGCTTCAAAATGTATTTATCATGTTTAACGTCTTTATTTACAGTTATACCTAAACTCCTGACAAATCAGTCTGTTGCCTACCGTCCACGCCTACACCTCGAGGAGTTCTCTAACAGCTACAGGAAAAAGTGAGTGATATTTTTACTTATATTTTCAGCATAAAAGGAACTAACGCAGGCTTTGTGTCTTTGTTTCAGTGAGTATCTGTTGTTAGCGACGCTGTGTCCTGTTGCCTTAGTCATTATAGTCATGGCTGTGGTGATGTTAGCCAGAGCGACACTGAAGAAAAACGGTAGGGAAACTAATTTCTCTGCGTTTTAGATCTCTGATGTCTTAATGCTGTAAATCAATCAGAAGCATTTTATAAATATTATTTGTGGTTTAAATTTTCTTGATATCCATTTCCAGCGAGCAATCCTTCATCAAATGAAGTTCAAAGGACGGAAGCTAAATTCAGTGTAAGTTTCTGTAGCTGTCACTCCTAGCTGATGCTGTTTTAATGCATTAATATTAAATGTATCTTTACTAATTATAGTACTAATGCATGTTTTCTGTCCCCTGAAGGGCTATCCCAGGGAAAATGCTTCTGTCATTTTCTTCCACAATGATTCCCATGATGAGTACTGAGATCAGTCGGAGTTGCTTCCTGTAACTGAATGTATTTTCTGTGTTAATCTGCATAAAACATGCGCTGTCTTTAATAATGTTCTGTTATGTCATGGCACACAACACATAAAAAACACCTGCTTTTTATGCTGCTTGAAACCAACTGGACACACTGCTGAGCACAGGAAATACAAATGAAACCAACAGGACTGTTTGATTTCTCACAAAAAGAGTAAAATGAGCACATACTTGTACTTGTGGTTTGATGTGTGTACTGTACTTCATGAGGTACTTTATTCAGTGTAGCGATTTAATTAATATTTTATCTCATTACAATCAATAAAGTACTCCACACGAACATTACATATATGTTCAATTTATATGTATTCTATAATGGACATTAAAACAGTAACAGTTTATTTTGGAGAATCTCATTAGTTCTTGTGTTGTTTTGTAGAAAATTGCTTGCTATTTTAACGTTGGTGTAAATTCTCACTTATCCAAATAAAAGGCAACTAACTAAACAAAACTTTAGTTTTTAGAAAAAAGATGTTTAAATATTAGCTGACTTTAACAAAGCACTCACCACAAGTTAAGAACTCGAAACTCAGTACTTTGAACTGTGAAATATTTGGCTTACAATTGTTTCAGCTTTTGTTTCTGCCAAATTACAAAGATTACATGTCTCCAAATGTTACGGAGCCCTCACAGTTGGTTTAACGGCTTGGTACTCTGCACTTTTCAATTGAGAAATTTTCTGATAGAAAGTGAAAGATCTTCAAAAAATATTATTAAGTCTAGTTGCCTTCAAGAAAGCTTTTTAAGGTTGTGCTTAACAAAAACACGATGGGAATATTTTCTGTTGTAATGCTGCAATGGCAAACTTGCTAGCTAACACACACATGGACGCATGGACACAACAACAATGTAACCCAGACACACCGTTTATGACCGGCTGAGACCGGAGCGACGCGCCGTGTGCACGCGCGTCATGGGGCTATACTATAGAAAGCGGGAGGGAGGAGAATGGATGTTTTGGGAGGGGTCATGGTACTTGAAGTAAAAAAATGCTCTCTTGCTGAAATACTCCACATATCTACTTTACTGTGTTCATTATGATTTTTTTTTCTCAAAAACTGATTATAAGTTCTTTTCTTCACCAACACCAGTGACACTTCTGACGAAGGCTGCAGGAGCGCGTCGAAACATGTCAAAGGTAAAAACTTACCCAAAGAACATACATGTCTGAAGAAAAGCACTTATAATCACTCCACATATCTGCTTTAATTGATAGCAAGAACAACAATTCAGGATACATTTTCCCAGTTTATGTTTTAATCAAACTACAAGGGGATTTATGTCTTTAAAACCACGCTGCAGACTTTTCATTGTCATTCAACGATGGTGGAATGACCTACCAAGCTACAAGAGCAGGGTCCCTGTCCAACAAGGAGGAAACAGCACAGGAGGAAAAGATGGCAATGTCTATTACGCACATTTTATTTTGCATAATATGAATGACACAAAGAGTTGGTTGTTAACTCGGTGAAAACGAGGCAGCAGGATACATTAAAGGAAAAATTCCCTTAAGTTCTGTTTAGAATAAAAATGAGAAAAATGACACACTTTTTCATCAAAACTATGCCTCCTATTAAATATAAAACATTTAATATTTCTTTTTTAAATTAACCTTTTTTTATATAGCTTTTTTATTAGTAAAGGCAAAAACAGCATTTTTATAACAATGAAAATAAGTTTTGAGCCAATCAGCTAATTATTGCTACTGTTAAACAAGCAGGTTTGTAAATCTTAATTACTCAAGATGACGTTAGCTTTCAGCATCATTTTTATATAACAAATAATACTTATAAATAATAATACTTATAAATAATACTGCAAAAAATACTTTTTTCAAATTAATTGTATGAAATCCAAGTCTATAAACAGAATCTGAGTGGCCAAATAAAAATGTCATAATTTATGCAAACGGTAAATCTTTTTGAAGAAATCCTATCCTCACTAATTACATCTTATGGTAATTAGATAAATACTGAACACTTGTGATCATGTTTGAGAAATAATGACCCATTTAAGTCTAATGAATAATGGTATGTGTTCAAATTATTGTTGCTGAAACCAAAAGATGGAACTTTACTGGTGATGTACTAAACCCATTAAAGCCAGTGTAAGGAATACAATTACTTTTTGTTTCAGCTCTAAAACCTACAAATCAGCTTTTCTTATATCATTTGAAAAAGGCCATTTATACATTTTGGCATTAAGTGAGAACTCATTGGAGGAAAAGGCTGATAATGTGAACAAACTTAGGAGGTGTACCAATTTTAAGGAGAAAGGAAGTCAAAATTCATTAGGAGTTCATAAATTATCCCTGAAAGATTTCCTCTCTCTTTTTCACGCTTGAGTTGGCGTGTTCTGTTAATGAACTGCAAACAACATGTTGGAATTGTAAATTGAACAAGCTAATGAGGCTGCCAACACAACCCGTCTGCTGAGGTAAGAGTCCACTCAGTCCTGAATAATTTAACATCATCAGTGTCTGGCTCACATTCATTTAAGGAGAAAAAATGATAGTGAATCACTTGATGGTTTGTGTACATCAACATCTGCTGCTTGCATTTAATTCCAGGTTCATCTTCTTAAGTGAATATAACTCAAATGTGCACAGGGACGTTTTTAGGAACTTTTGTTCATCTTGGCCACATTTACTGTTTTTTAAATTAAACTATAATTTACTGTAAAAGAGAAATCGTTCAATACCAGCCCACCACTCCACAGCACCTCTATTAGTGCAGACTGTGCAGTGGTAGAACAAAGAGTCCCTGGCCCCGTGCTGCTGCTGCTGCTGTCACCTGGGAGTTTTCTGCAGAAATGCAGACTTCAGCAAATAATGCTCAGAGGTAATTCTGTAGCCATTTTTCTTCCAAGAGTACTGTAAATACCTAGTTCTTTGTAAACTACGTATATATCCCACCTTATATATATTTCATTATGGTTTTTAGCATTCTAAACTGATTTGAAGTTGGTCTGGTTTTACCCCAACATCATTTTACAGAACATTCTCAGACAGTTTTCCCTAAAAGAGATTGTTTCACGCACTTTGTTTTTGGATAATAGTTTTAAATAATTACTTAGTTTAAGATAACATTGCTTTAGAAATATCACTGTCATCAATTTTGCATTAAATCATTATTACAACAAGAGTGTTCAATTCGTATCAGTTTATTAGTAAAGCTCCAGTTCTCAACACAAATCATGTCAAAGCCAAGTCGCCCTCATTAAGGGAACCAGCAGATTGGACTGAAGAGTTACTTCAGTAATCCTTCATTCAGAGCAGCACAGTGCGAGGGCGACAGTGGGAAGGAAAACGTCTCTTTAACAGGATGAAACCTCCAACAGAACCAAGCTTTGTGCCTTGACTGACAGTGGGACTCTAGGACCCACAAGTCATCTCTGACTGCAGCTGGGAGGGGCCCACTCTGTCGCTCTAGGACTGGGCTGCCTGTGAGTGCTTTGGGATAGGGGAGGGGCCCATGGCAGCACCAGCAGCTGGTCGAGAAGAGAACTATGTGTTTTCATGTTAGAGTCTAAAAGTCTCCATTACCAGAAAAAGTGTGTGATTTGTTGCAAGTTGATTTTTGAAAATGTCCCAAGAGGGGTCTGAATGCTCACTAAACACTGTCTATGAGGCTGAGTCCGGCCGCCCTACACAGGAAGCTCATATCAGATATTTGTTTCTGCACTCTTGTTCTTTTTGTCATGATACAAATCTCATGACCATAGAGGGCTGGAACTTAAACGCACCACTAAATCAAGAGCTATGCCTTTCAGCTCATATGCTTCTTTGCCATGATAGACTGAAACAACACCCTCTTTCCTGTAGATAAATCTACAATCTGTTTGTCCTCCACGATACTTGAACTCCTCCACCTGAGGTAATGCTCACTTCCAACCCAGAGAGAGCGTTCCACCTTTTTCGGCGCAATAATGGTGGAATAATCCCTTCAAAAGAACCCAAATGTATCTTAAGTCTTCTCTTAAACAACCCGATAAAGGTTAATTCAAACTCACACTTGAATTTCAAGCTCTCTCCTTTATTTCATTCCCTTTTGATTTTAATTAGACATTTGTTTTTTTCCACACCATACGTTAATAATTGTTATTGCTGTACGACATGCAAAGAATTCAATTAGCAATATCACGGTGATGCTCATGAATCATTATTATTTTCTAAAGTGATTAAATGCATGGTAGTTTGTAATAGGATTTGTCATTTTCAATTAAATATCATTTTCAGTTCAATTAAATGTTTGCTGTTATATATGAAGAGTTCAGTTTAATCATGTCAAATGCTAATTTTGGTGCTGATTCACAAAAACCGTTAAAAACTTTGCTCTTTGCAGTATCATGTTTTTTTTTTTTTTTTTGCTCCTATTGCTTCCTTTGAGTCATCTATGAAGGGTGCTGTTCTATTTATTATAATTCGTTGTGTTGGATTCTTTACCCTCTATTGTAGAGCTGTGTCCATTCAGTGTTGCAGAGATCCATCATTAATCTTAATGCATTTCAAGCTAAATCAGTTCTGCCACTAGATGGAGGTCAACGCTGCATGAAATACATTCTTTCCATTATGTATTGTTGGGATCTGTGTGTCTATTCATGCACAAAAAGCCCACATTTCTTTGTTTTTCCATCCAAAAAGCTTGCATGGTGAAGATGAGCGGGAGGCTGTTGCTTTTCCCCGTAGAGCTCTGTCAACCGAAGTAGAGCAGTCCGACGTCTTAATATTCAAACCTTTTTTCATGTTTGTTTTTCAATCTCTCATTCTGAAAACATTCCAATTCTCGCTGATGTCTGCATGCATCCTAAATAGCATTTCTGTAACCTTTCCCTTGAGTCTTGCTGTTTGCAGGTTACAACAATCAATACATTTCTCCTCGTTCTGTAAGCAGCTGCTGCAGATAATAATAATAAAGCTTCAGTCTGAAACATGGAGTCCCAGGCTGAAGGAAAGGACTCCTCTCTTTGTATGAAGGCCAAGCGCTGGACAAGCATTAACGGCCAACAGTAAATGCTGCACTATTCTACTTCATGCAAGTCCAAATGGACCCGAAGATAAGGATGCATCTTTAAAGGGATAAAAAAAATTATAGTTTTTTTCAAAAACATGGAAGCTTTGGGTATACGGCTGGCAATAAACAGCCTTTAGAAGAAAACTTGTTTACACAGTGCATTAATTTTTTACTGGATTTACATGCACCTCAGAATCCTGGGTGATGTTCTGGACATCTGAATCTGTTTTTATGCTTTCAAATACATAAAAAACACAGAGTGCCTTTAATAATCCAGGACAGCTCATCAGCATTCACAGTATAAAGCAGCTGAGATGACCACGGAACTGTACAGATATGATTAAAAAAAACCAGGTCTGTCTTTTGTCATGTAAACATGTTTGTTGTGATTAAAACCTGGATAGAAGTCAAAACAGGAAATCTGTTCATTGTGAGCTGCAGTGAAAGAGAGGAATACATTTCCCACATGCCCCTGAAGAAGAACATCAAAGATGTATTTTGACCATTTTGAAGGGTAAACCCAAAAGGACCAACGGAAAATACAAACCAGCCATGTTGATTTGCTGTTATCTTAATGGTTAAAGATGAGCATAAATATGACCAGGCAGAAACAGCAAAACATAGCACTTCTGGTTAATTCAAGAGACAGATTCTTAATATTACTGCCAAAGCAGAAGTAAGAAGTAAGCTTTCATTGCTTTCTACTGGAGCGATTCATCACTTATTCAAAGAAATCAGCTGGGGAGAGATCGAAACTATACAGGAATCATGATCTAAAAACACTCCAGTGCTAGCATTGACAGCTAGCCACATTGGGTTAGCCTTACCCTTTAGGGCCTCGGACCAGAGACTCAGAAGTTGCAAACGTCATAGTCTGGACACAAGCAGCAGATGGGGTTGAGTGACTTTTCATTACAGTAACTCTGTAAAGGGTCATATTAGCACATACTGGCTCAAGAAAAAAATTTTAAATATGAAAAAGTTGCATAGTTTGCCTTTAAAACAAATCTAATATATTGGAGCTGGTTTAAGATAGCAGCAATTCAAGTGTTTGATGTAGTCAGACTAGCTCACATGTCCTGTCAGATGTAAACTCTGCTTTTCTTATAGCGGTTGTTCTGGACAGTGTTTGGGTAAGAATGTAAATAACTATGACTTTTGTATGTAAAGGCACCTTAAAACATCAAAAACATCCCTAAAGGGAAATAATAATTACAGCTCCTTAATGTAAAACCCTTTTATTTCTGAGATCCTCCAAATTGCTAAAACTGAAAATGAAGAGAACAGGCTGATCCAGCTGTGATGCATCACATCTGCACTCCCCATCTCTACATCTTCATTATTTAAATCTCAGGTTTTTTCATGATAATGTCACAGTGCTGAGAACATAAATACCACCTTTATTTGCTTTTTATTTTAGCTTTAAGGGTCTGATTTACAAGCTTTCAAGCTGTTAAAGTAATCCCCAAGGCTGTTTTATTACAGCAAAAACAGCAGCACCTTGAGATGAGCTGCTTTTAAAGGGACCTGTAGAAAGAGCACAGCGGTGGTAATCAGGACGAGAAAACATTACCTCAATGAAAAAGGAGGAAAGAAGCTTTACATGAATAGATTAATTCCAAATTTTTGTCTTCATTTGAAATGTTTTCTCCTGCTTTTTACCTGCTGATTTTTTTCTTAGATTTAGATTTTCAAATCTATGAAGTTGTTGACTATATTATTGTGTTTTCATCTGCAGATTTGATATAAAAAGTAAAAAACATTCCAGGCACACACAGTGAATACAGATTTTAAAGAATGCATTCACTGGGCTCCAACCTGTTATATTTGAACCATCAACATATATCTTAAAGGAAGATAAATCAGAAGTTACAGAATTCAAAACACCATCTAGTGACTGGCTGCAGTACTGCACCCTCAATGTAAAGCGCTGTGAGCCATATTTGTATTTTTAAAAAGTCTTTCCTGATGGTGGGATGATGAGAGTTTTTTAAAAATCTTTTGGGAACTTTCTATCCGGTCAGGTCACAGCCTTTGAGTTTCCTGATCATTTGCTTGTGCACACCATCATCTTCTCATGCACATGGAGGGTTTATGTTCAAGGTCGCTGTTATCGGCTCACAGGAACTGGGAGTTAGAGCTACGAGAATGGTGGATAGGAGTGAGAACTCCAGGAGTGGGAGTCAACAGGAATGACACAGGGAGCCTTAGTTCTGATGTGAGCAGACACTGCTGTCAATAAAAGCATTAGACCCTCACAGATTTCGTCTGTTTATGCTGACTCGTCACACTTAAATGTTTCAGATCAGCAAAAAAATTTCAGTTTCAGACAAAGATAACCTGACTAAATACATAATTAGGGTTTCAGATGATGATTTCCTTAATGAGTCTCTTACATCACTGTGGAGGAATTTTGTCCCACTCTTATTTACAGAATTGTTTTATTTCAGCCACATTAGAGAGTTTCAAGCAAGTCGTCCAGGTCCTGAAGCAGCACCCAAAGGTTCTTGAATTTCTTTAGAACAGGGCATGATGTGTTGCTTTTTGAGATCTTTTAGCCTACTTCATGTTGTCAGACAGGTTCTATTGAAGTGATTTCTTAATTCTACAGGTCTGGGTAGTCAAACTGAACTCAGCCTTCCAAATATTGAATCAAAATTAATATATGATCAGAGAACTGGGGCTATAACTCCTTCCCATAGGGCCCGGTTGGTTTGGATCGCCTTTTAAATCGTTATTTGAAAACGACATTTTATATTTACTCGTTATCTTTGTATGTGTTTGAAAATGCAAGTAAGGGTAGGGTATTATTTTGTGACACAGGTAGCTACTTCAAAGAGAAGAGAAAAGATATTTAAACAGAAAGGACTTTCTCAGATTACCACAGGATTTTCTCTCTGCATGTTCAACCAGTATCTTGTGTTTTGACTGAATAAACACAACTTGCTTGTAACCTGTTGCCTTCAGATCTTTTTGGCTCTTGACAAATTTTTTTACCACTAATAAAACCAAACTTTCATCTGAATGATGTTTTTGAGTTTGAAATCAATTCAACAAGACAGATTTTGAGATGACAAGTTGAGTCCAGGACATTTTATTCAACACCGAGCTCTAAATTTCCATAATTTAAAAAATGTATCATTTAGTAATTGCAGATGTCTGGAACTCTTCCCAATTTTTGCTTCCATGAGTCAGAAAAAGTGAAAAAAGTTGGCAACCAAATCATAAATGAATTGATGGTAAATTGTGAACAAACTGAGACTTAATTAAGATTAAACAGCAACAAGAAAAAAGGCACCATGTGCAATGTGTTGTGACTCTCACAGAACATTTGTAAAAAAAATTCTTTCAAAATTTTGTGTCTCGTTGCAGCTCAGTGATATACTGACTTCTGTTCTGACAGAAAAATAAAAGTAGTTATTTGATGCCTTAAAACAGTGATTGTGTGCAGATGAACAGGTGAGAGGAATTCAGCTCCACATCCTGAGTGTGTAGAAAAAACAACGTGGCAACGCCTGCAAATAGGATATTCATTTAACAATTCATCCATCAATAAAGGCACACTATGCAGTTTTGGATTGTTTTGAGCACCCCCTAGTGTCCATTTTAAATCACTGTTGTAAAAATTCTAGCATTGTCTTTGCTCAGAAACACCTAAATCTAACTGTTGAAATGTCTCCTCAGCCTTCATTACTTTCTACTGGAGCGGTTCATCACTTATTCAGAGAAATCAGCTGTGTTCAAGCAGGGAGAGATTTAAAAAAATGCAGGAATCATGAGCTAAAAACACTCCAGGGTTAGCATAACAGCTAGCCACATTGGGTTAGCCTAACCCTCGAGAGATTCATGACTTTGTGAGACTTCAGGTCACCGACTGAAGACTCAGAAGTTGCAAACGCAGTATTCTGGACACAAGCAGCAGATGGGGCTGAAAGACTTTTTATTAACCCTGGCAAGAGTCATATTAGCACATAGTGGCTCAAGAAAAAAATGTCAAAATATGAAAAAGTTACATAGTGTGCCTTTATATATGTTGGTTTGCACCAGAAACCTACATTTCCAGACCAATCAGCTTCTTATGCTAGTAGCTTTTTATGTAACAACAGTTAATAACAGTGTTATTACCACCATAGCAGTGTTATAAATAACTAAAATTAGCTAATTCAGTGTGTCAACCGAATGCTTAAAACGTACAATGCTTGATTTTTATTTATTTTTTGCTAAATTAAAATAAAATCCTCTCTCAGGGCATAATGCAAAACCAGCAGCAAGTTTTTCAATTAGCTCTGACAATGTGCACCACAAGGAGCCCTTTATAGTCTTAATGGAGCTGGGGGACTTGTCTCAGATCACAACCTCCTCATACTAACGCACACTAAAAAAGAAATGAGGCACAAGAAAATAAATTGCATAAGATTTTTTTAATTCATAGCCCATGCCCACACATATCAGGACCACAGCTGTGTAAGATTGATGTTTAGAGTCACAGAGGTGATTTTTCATGCATAAACATTAATTAACTATATAGTCAGTACAAAAGCACATGATTACTTTATAGTGAGGTGTAAGAAATAATGAGTTGCAAACTTTTATATTCTTCTGACTAAAAAATTTGTTTTCAAGAGCAGCTGATTTCTTGTGAAACAGGACAAAAAAAAAAAAGAAAAAGTAAAAAAGACAGAGGAGAAGAAACTGTTTTGACCATTTACTTATGGGGTTGTGTCATGGTTCAAATCCTTCCAAAATGAGGATTGTGATTTTAAATGTCATTGCCAGCGCGGAGCAGTGTTCTCGCGAAATCTGGTCTAACTGGGTCAAGAAGCATTGTGTTCTCATCATCTGCAGAAAATGCACAGCGATAACAATGGGGCCAGAGAGCTGACAGAGGCCCATCGTGAATATGATGCTGACTATCTCTGCTGCCCAGAAAAACAAGCTGCAATAACAACAGCAAAAAAAGAACTCAAATTCTGAAAGTGTACAACGTGATCCATAACTGGACAAATAACTCTTCTCTCAGTGTAGAAAATAGGTTGATTTTAGCTGAAAATTGAAGCACAACTTAGAACCAGTTCAACAAAATGTCATGTGAATTACACAAGTCTGAGGAACTTTCACTTGAAACTTGAGAAACATTAGTGTTATTTCTGTCAGTGTTTGAGTTTGGCTTTGATGTGCTTTACAGACGGTATGCTGACACTTACAGCAACCTGTCAAATACATTAGAAAGCCAGAAATAGATTATTTGCACATGAAAACCTTTCTCTGTCGGATGGATGACTCACTGTCTGAACACCGTGTTTTCTTTCTCCTCTGCAAACTGATCAAATCTTGAAATTCTGTGTTTAATTCAGTGTGAATGTGTACTTGTCATGAAAAAAGTAAAAAAATATATGAAGTGAATCTAGTAAGACCGTTTGTCTGCCAGAGAGATGATGTCGAAGAAAACAGAAGCCCTCACAGGGATCAATATCTATTTCACGCTTCTGTAGGACCATTTGCAACGTACTATTTATTGCTGCAACAACTCAATTTTGGCCTGCTCTGAGTGCATACAGGGATATTAAGGGGAGTTTGGTAATTTAGACGCTGATGACGCCCGTGGCTCTTGCGTTACAGTTGGAGTAATCTTCGACACTGACTGCTCATGAACGCAGCTCGGCTCAGCGGGATCTGGATATTTCCTGGAACATAGCGTTCCCTGTGCTCCTCGTGATTTACTTTGCCATTTCAGACTTCTCTGTTCAATCTAAAAGCTTTTCGAAATGAATCACATTTTTTCTGACGCTTGATAAACAGCTTTGGATTTAGCAGCATGCATGTCATTTGCATTTAGTTGGATTTGCAGGTGGAGGCTGAACAGCTGTTTCGAAGCAACTAAAAACCAGATTGTGTTGCAGGATTCCCATTGCGAGCTGCGTTTCCAATAACATGCAAGCTAATGGTCTTCAGACTAGCCCCGTGGTGTTGATTGGCTTACACAAGTCTCAGCAACCCTGATGTAATTTATCAGAACATATCTGATTCTCTATTGGCTCCAAACTGCCCTGAAGGATTTAGGTCCTGGTTGTTTGCATGTACAAATGTGATTTTTTTTTTTAATGTAGTTTTACAGCCTGGGGTCATCACCATGCACAATAATACAGGCTTCATAAAGTCTTGGTGCTTTTATAAATGTGTTTTATTATTTTACACATAATTTGCTTGTTAGGGCAGCGGTAGCTCAGTAGGTAGAGTGGTTTTCTGCCAAAGGGTCAGTGGTTTGATCTCAGCTCTGGCTGGGTTACGTTGTCTTTGTGTCCTTGGGTAAGACACTTCACCCATCTTGTCTGCTGGTGGTGGTCAGGAGGGCCCAGTGGCACTCTGTGAGTTAAACAGGAATGCTCAACTCTGTGCTTGAAAGAAAAAGCAACTAACTTGTCATCCTTTGAAGGAATAGGTATCACCTGCCACCTTTCATACCAGAGTTATAAACTAAGATCAAGTTGTTTAGTTAAATCTGGAAAAAAACTTCATGTACACAGCAACCACCACACCAAATTTGAGCTTCATATGATTAAGTTATACAGTCAGGAAGAGGAACATTTTTGTCCCTTAGGGCTCAATTTAGTCTTGTAATTAGGGCGTGCTATGTGAAGCAATGCACACCTATTATTATGCACCTCTAAAGCGATTAGAGGGTGAGTCAGCAGAAATTAAAACGTTTTCATCACAAACAACATCAAATATTTCCTACACCGTTTGGACTACAGTCATAAATTTGACCTCTACGATTGAGGATTTTTGTCTGCTTTCCGGTGAAGTGATTCCCATGTCTCTGTGACCTACGGTTTGCTCACAAGCTGCTAGTGAAGGCGCAGAGTAGCCTTGAAAAATGTCTCTTTTCCATGTTATTTCATCTGGATCTCTGTCTTTCAACACTTTGATGCCTTGTGAAATCAAATCATCATTATTTGAACATATAACATAGGACACGAATGAAATTTGGGACTAGTGACCTATAAAGCCTCCTGCTTCTAACAGTGTTTACATTTTTCAAATCGGTCTTATACTTTTCAAATGGGAACAGGTTGTTTGAGAAGAGTGCTTTTCTATTTTAATCTGGCATTTAGGTGTCATTAAGAACAGGTGTGAGATTTGTCAGCAGGCAAAGTGCAGCAAGAATTCTGATTGGGTGGTGCAGTGTGTCAGCTTACATTTGATTCTGATTGGCTGATATTTGCTGCAGTGGAAAAAATGGTGACATACAGGTTACTTTGCTGTTTTAGCTGCAGGTACACACAGGTACCAGAACATGAACTGGAACAAGACACAGAAACAGGACCAGGACTAGAATAACACAGCAAACTGACAGGTCCTAGAACCAGATTAGAACCAGAACCATATGAGAACCAGGATCAGAATTATTAACCAGGATAACACCCAAACCAAAACTAAAATGAATGGAGCTGATATCTTAATGTTGAGGTCAAATAGCATTAGTGTGCTAAAATGCTTGCCATAGCATAGCATGTTAGCATGTTTGTATTCCAATGCTGATGTTAGCATCAGCATGCCATTGCAACCGTCGCCATAGCAACCATTGCCATGACAACCGTCGCCAAAGCAACCATTACCATGACAACCTTCGCCACAGCAACCATCACCATAGCAACTGTCGCCATGACAACAGTCGCCATGGCAACCGTCGCAATAGCAACAGTCGCCATAGCAACCGTCACCGTAGCAACTGTCGCCATAGCAACCATTGCCATGACAACAGTCGCCATGGCAACTGTCGCCATGACAACAGTTTTCGTTGCCATGGCAACCATCACCATGACAACCGTCGCCATAGCAACCGTCGCCATAACAACCGTCGCCATGACAACCGTCGCCATAACAGTCGCCATGGCAACCGTCCCCATAGCAACAGTCGCCATAGCAACCATTGCCATGACAACCGTCGCCATAGCAACCGTCACCATAGCAACCGTCGCCATGACAACAGTCGCCATAGCAACCATTGCCATGACAACCGTCGCCATAGCAACCGTCACCATAGCAACCGTCGCCATAGCAACCGTCGCCATGACAACCGTCGCCATGACAACCCTCGCCATAGCAACAGTCGCCATAGCAACCATTGCCATGACAACCTTCGCCATAGCAACCGTCACCATAGCAACCGTCACCATGACAACAGTCGCCATAGCAACCATTGCCATGACAACCGTCGCCATAGCAACCGTCGCCATAGCAACCATTGCCATGACAACAGTCGCCATAGCAACCATTGCCATGACAACCGTCGCCATAGCAACCGTCACCATAGCAACCGTCGCCATAGCAACCATTGCCATGACAACAGTCGCCATGGCAACTGTCGCCATGACAACAGTTTTCGTCGCCATGGCAACCATCACCATGGCAACCATCGCCATAGCAACAGTTTTCGTCGCCATAGCAACCGCTGCCATGACCATGGTAACTGTCACCATGACAACCGCTTTCGACGCAATGGCAACTGTCGCCATGGTAACAGTCGCCATAGCAACCATTTACGTCACTTTAACCTAGAAACGTCATTCTTGGTTTAAAATAATCATGGGATTTTGGACAACAAAATATTGAGGAACCATGTTGATTTCACTGATAAAATTTCTTCAGGAACTTTCTAGTTTAGTATCTTCTAGATCTACATTTTGGACTTAAGGGTGCCTATGAACCTTTCCAGGACTCAAAAATGTAGCAGGTCTCATAAAAACTTCAACATGGTGGAAAGTATTTTTAAAAGTTGACAAAGATCCTCTTGTTGGCCTTGAACTCAACAATATCCTTATCCTGGACCTATATTGCCGGTCTTCTAATATAATCTCTTTTCTCCCGTCTATTTAGACGTTATTTAATATTTTGTCCACTGATTTTTCTGGGATTTTTAATATATTCACTTACCAATGGGTCCTGACTCAGTTTAGTTTGGTGGTGTTACCTGTACAGTTGGACAGGAAGAGCACTTTTTTCTCTCCACAGAAAATAAGGGGACTTACTAATCTAATCAGTATAGCCAATCAGAGGCAGACTGAGGCAGGGCTTCATGCCTTTATTTAGTTGTTGATGGATGATCTGACCAGATTAATTCATACTATAAATTTAGTGGGGAGAGACACAACAAGCCTAAATAAGATACATTTTCTAAACAAGCCCAAAATACCTCAAGCCATGACTAGAAATGTTTTAAATATAATTTATAGAAGAACAAGCCTAAACTCACTTATAATTGTCATGTTCTGCCCCCTTGTGTCCAGTTTGTGCCTGTGTTCCTCCTCCTGTGTCCTGCACTAATCCCCTCCAGGTGTGTCTCATCTCCTTGATTAGCTCCCTCCCTATACTGTATTATACTGTATATGCTGTTTAGTTCAGTCACTCCCTGTCAGTTCCTTATGTTGTATCCCCAGCCTCATGTGTCCTGTGTCTCCTGAGTTTGTCCAGCAATGAAGCTTTTTGGTTTTACCTCACCTGTTCCTGCCTCCATCCTCTGCATTTGGGTCCAGCACTTCCTCAATCATGACAATAATAAGCCAACTTGGCAACCATTACCTGTTTACAGATTTATTCTGTTTTTACTGTTTTGTTACATTTAAATGTTTCAGATCAGCAAACAAGTTTTAATATAAGACAAATATAACCTGAATGAATATAAAATGTAATTTTCAAGAATTTATTAAGGGGGTAAAGCTATTCAAATCATCTTGGTTCTTTGTGAAGTATTACAGATATCTGAAGAAAGAAAATACATTTCATCCATTCATTTTCTAAACCACTTCATCCAGTAAAGGTTGCAGGGTGAGGGGTGGGGGCCACCCACTCGCTCACACCTAGAGACAATTTAGAGTTGTCAACTGACCTAATGTGCATGTTGTTGGTCTGTGAAAGGAAGCAGAGTATTGAAAACCCACACATACCAGAGGAGAACATTGCAAACTCAACACTGAAAGGACACAGGAATCAAACCTGTGATCTATGTGCTGCAACTGCACCAAGATGCAGCCCTCAGACATATGTAACCATTAAATGGATCAAATTTTTTCAGTACAAAGACACACAAAAAAACTGATTCATCTAGTTTTTATTCCCAAACTGCAGGTGATAGTAACTCTACAGATTCAATCACATGATGCACATGCATGTCCAAAAAAAATGAATGGATGCAAACTGGCTCTTCACATCCTTATTGTGTTAGAAGCAGTAATCACTTAGCCCAAAATTACAACAGCTGGATAAAAGGCGAGGGTTTATCAGAGTGATCTAATTAATCAGCATCTCTACAACTTTACTGATGAACTAGCCAGCAGCATTTTAATGTAACTTAGTGAGAAGATGTCAGAATCACCCAAAAAGAAGAATAATTTGTGCATACTTTAGGTCAAAGCACAGGACGTCTACAGTGGTATGAAAAACTATTTGACCTCTTCCTGATTTCTTATTCTTTTGCATGTTTGTCACAAAATGTTTCTGATCATCAAACACATTTAACTATTAGTCAAAGATAAAACAAGTAAACACAAAATGCAGTTTTTAAATGATGGTTTTTATTATTTAGGGAGAAAAAAATCCAAACCTACATGGCCCTGTGTGAAAAAGTGATTGCCCCCTGAGCCTAATAACTGGTTGGGCCACCCTTAGCAGCAATAACTGCAATCAAGCGTTTGCGATAACTTGCAACGAGTCTTTGACAGCGCTCTGGAGGAATTTTGGCCCACTCATCTTTGCAGAATTGTTGTAATTCAGCTTTATTTGAGGGTTTTCTAGCATGAAGTGCCTTTTTAAGGTCATGCCACAACATCTCAATAGGATTCAGGTCAGGACTTTGACTAGGCCACTCCAAAGTCTTCATTTTGTTTTTCTTCAGCCATTCAGAGGTGGATTTGCTGCTGTGTTTTGGGTCATTGTCCTGCTGCAGCACCCAAGATGGCTTCAGCTTGAGTTGACGAACAGATGGCCTTCAGGACATTCTCCTTCAGGATTTTTTGGTAGACTGTAGAATTCATGGTTTATCTATCACAGCAAGCCTTCCAGGTTCTGAAGCAGCAAAACATCCCCAGACCATCACACTACCACCACCATATTTTACTGTTGGTATGATGTTCTTTTTCTGAAATGCTGTGTTACTTTTACGCCAGATGTAACGGGACACGCACCTTCCAAAAAGTTCAACTTTTGTCCCGTCGGTCCACAAGGTATTTTCCCAAAAGTCTTGGCAATCATTGAGATGTTTTTTAGCAAAATTGAGACGAGCCTTAATGTTCTTTAAGCTTAAAAGTGGTTTGCGCCTTGGAAATCTGCCATGCAGGCCGTTTTTGCCCAGTCTCTTTCTTATGGTGGAGTCGTGAACACTGACCTTAATTGAGGCAAGTGAGGCCTGCAGTTCTTTAGATGTTGTCCTGGGGTCTTTTGTGGCCTCTCGGATGAGTTGTCTCTGCGCTCTTGGGGTTATTTTGGTCGGCCGGCCACTCCTGGGAAGGTTCACCACTGTTCCATGTTTTTGCCATTTGTGGATAATGGCTCTCACTGTGGTTCGCTGGAGTCCCAAAGCTTTAGAAATGGCTTTATAACCTTTACCAGACTGATAGATCTCAATTACTTTGTTCTCATTTGTTCCTGAAGTTCTTTGGATCTTGGCATGATGTCTAGCTTTTGAGGTGCTTTTGGTCTACTTCTCTGTGTCAGGTAGCGCCTATTTAAGTGATTTCTTGATTGAAACAGGTGTGGCAGTAATCAGGCCTGGGGGTGGCTACAGAAATTGAACTCAGGTGTGATAAACCACAGTTAAGTTATTTTTTAACAAGGGGGGCAATCACTTTTTCACACAGGGCCATGTAGGTTTGGATTTATTTTCTCCCTAAATAATAAAAACCATCATTTAAAAACTGCATTTTGTGTTTACTTGT
>SSNR01000008.1:5074475-5094486 GCA_006937965.1 Callopanchax toddi | reverse complement strand
ATTTATTTAGCTGAATGCTCGATGGATCAAAGTAAAACGATGTTGGTCCAGCCCAGTGTCAGTGGACCCGCTGATCTCCTGGTTTAATGGACCAATCAGATCAAAGTATGAATTTAAAAACGTCTGGACCGTCGGTTCACCAGAGACCCAGATCTGCTGACGCGGAGCGTGGCCGGTGTTCTGCCCAAACTCTGCCAAGTTTTTGCCGTGGGTCCACGACTCACTTGGCGGCGGCCCCTCCCAGCCGAACATGTCCGAACCACAGACTAGATGCGGTCCAGTTCGGGGGAGGAGGGGTTCAGATGCCGAGCGTGTTGCGGGCCGCGGGAGCCTCTCAGGGGCAGACGCGCGTCTCCCCCCCAGCACCGGCTCGCTGCCGGGTGCTGTCGCTGGACCCGGTCCAGGTCCTGGATCTGCTGCGCGTCTGACTCCAAACAGAACCTGAGTCTGCCATTTGGTGATGACTGGCACAGACGCGTGACAATGGAATATTATTTGTAGATAATAATTTAGTTTAAAAAAAATTTTTTTTTAGACCAATAGGTGAAATTGAATAATTTCCCGCGGCACACCTGAAGATCTCCCACGGCACACTAGTGTGCCGCGGAACAGTGGTTGAAAAACACTGCTGTAAATCATACTCTGAAAATCACACGTGCTCTTTTGCAAATTTGACTGCCATATTTTACTTTTTCCAAAAAGTAAACACAGAAAATAAAGTTCTCAAGGACAAAACAAATGCCTTTCTTGCTTTCCTTTATTTTCCGTGTTCCACTTGGGCTGGTGGTCAACACAGAGCTGAGCAGGGAAAAAAGAAAGAGAATCTCACTGTTCGCTGTTCAGTGGCTCCATATTTAGCAGTTATCAGAAGCACTGCCAAGGTCTGCAATCTCATTCAGCTGCTCACATTTCTCTATGTGACATTCATCTGCTGCAGGATGATGGGAAGGAAGCAGCCACCGTGACGGTTAGGGATGAAGGACACGCGCGCGCTGGTGCTGGAGTATCATTTACATCAGGGTCACAAAGGCAACTCCTGCTTTTTCACACTGTACTCTCTGTCTCTGGACTCTATATAAACCCTTAAATTGAAGGCAACAGTGTTACTAAACAGTCTGTTACAGAGAAGCTTCTAGAAACAATAAACTTTGTGTCAAACATTGCAGATAAACACACAGAACATAATGTGTTGTTTCATCTTGACACAATATGTGAAAAGTTATTGCTGCTCAGGCAGGAAGGAAGAAGAAACATCAGTTTTATTATCTGTTCTGAATATAAGTGACACCACAGTGACTAGCAGCTAACATTTGCTCCCATGCTGTTAATAAAACCTGAGAAACAGGCAGCAATGCATGATGGTCTATCTTCATCACTTTACTGTACAACTTCTGCAGAGACTTCTGTGAAATGCAATATGGAATAAACTTCAGTGCTGAGAATTTGAACAATAATAACAAAATGATTGATTTACTAAATAGTGAACAGGCTGATATTTCAAACAAGAACTAGTCCAGCTCTTAAAGGGTTTTTAAAGTGGTCTAATAACTGGCAAGGTTAAGTCAAGCTTTTAACTTTATGGTTCATATTTCTGCTCCATTCTTGTTACTATGTGCTAGAAGTTGTATCTTGAGAGGCACAATATGGACTTCCCAGGGGTTGTGCGCTTGAGTTCCTCGTGTGAAATATCTTGGCCAAAACTAACTTTATTCTTGTTCTTGCCAAGGCAAGTAAACAAACAAACACATTTCTTGCTTTTTGTGGAGTATTTAACAAGCTTTAGACACACAAGTGAACCAAATTGTTTGTGAAAGCAGAGATGAAGCTATGAGGATCCCAAACCAGAAATCCTCCCTAAACCTTGAGATCCTAACCATAAACATAACAAGAAGGATCAGGGCAGTCTGAGAGAGTCAAAGTCACGCTGAGAATTGGCTCAACAGAAACCAGAAAGCCCTTATGATTGACCTGGGACCCACAGGATACCTCAGGGGTCTGTCCAGCCGCACCATATTCTCCAAGTCCAAAGAACACCTGTGGACTGGAGAACACAACTCCCACAGCCATGTTAAAGGACTACTGATGACTGTTGCATGGGAGTCCCTCACCCTCCCACCTATATTATGTTTGATTATGTTAGGTTATGACTGTCTGAATTTGTGATTTTATATTGAGGTGTTTTTCTCCTGCAGCCCAGCTCTGCCCTCTGTTGGGGGGGTGGGGTGGGGGGTTCTCCCTCCTCCCTCATGCCCTTAGTAATTTATCCTTTGGGGAATTTCATCTCTGCATTTGACCCATCCTCATTGTTCGGGGGGCAGTGGGCTGCCAGCTCAGTATGGTGCCCAGGGGGTGGTTGTTGGGGGGTTCAGTATCTTGCCCAAGGATGCTTTGACACATGGCCGGGCCGGGGTTTGAGCCCATGCTCTCTGACATGGGAAATGATCTCTCTTGCCACTGCGCCACTGTCGCCACGTTTCTACCTCTTGTCGTTGTTTTTCTTTTCTGCAACACAAGGGTGCGCCCCCTAGTGGCTGCTCACCCACAGTCAACCTGTTCCTGTTGTGTGCTGGTTCAATGACAAATAAAGCATTCTGACGATAGTCAGTATCTCATCTGAAGTGAAAAGAAGTCACAGCGATCTCAGTTTGGAGAATCAGGGAGAACTTGTCATGAAGAACAGTTCCTCAAATCTGAGTCTATTTAAGAGAAATTTGGAAAAGAAATGTAAACCTTAAAAGGTTTAACAGCCATTTAAGTTAATGTTATGTTGTGGAATTTATTATGTTATCATTTTTGCATCAGATGGCTGCTCATACTAGGTTTATTTGTTTGGCAACTCATGTTTTACACTGAACATGCAAGAAACCTTAAACTGCCTAAATACAGATGGTATTCTGAGTAGATAAATCTCTAATGTAAAAGTAACTATAACTAAATATCTGCAATATTCATTTGAACTGTTATAATGTTTGAGGTTTGATTGCTCTTCCATGATGATTTCTCCCTGATTCTCAATTTCCATCTAACCCCGCCTAGAAGAAATGAACTGGTCCTTTAACTCTTTGTGTATTTGTTGTTCACTAACAGCCAAGAAATGGGCTCATGCTATTACAGATTTTTTTGTACTTCAGTTCAATTTGAGAGTCTGTGTTTTGCTGCACTTCCTTGATAGTTACTTGTGTATTTGTGCATCTGTGTGTCCTTTGGTTCACACCTCTCTGTATTCCCCTCTCCTCTACTTACAGATCCATTACAGGGCTTCTCAGTATACACAATGCTCGCCTTCTCTCCCACACACACACACACACACACACACACACACACACACACACACACACACACACACACACACACACACACACACACACACACACACACACACTGAGGCTGTTCAGAAATAATTTTCTCCTGCATCCTGGATGAAGCTGTAAAAAACCCCGACAGCTCTAAGTGTTCACACCTGGCGTTAAAATGTGTCAACAGACATTTCAAAAAACTTAACGCTGCATTATGAGAGACATAAAGTAGCAGAAGATAAGTGATTTGTGATTTTATAGAGCTTGGTGTCAGCACAACTTCCCATAATAAAGACACACGGAGAAGCTTTTAACCACTTACATTTTGATGGTTCATTGGTAGGACTCCAGCTTTAACCTACATGCAACAAGCTATGTTATATGATTGATTCAAAACATTTCATATGTTCATCACAGCAGGCATAATCAACGCTAACATTAACGTGGCTAAGTTGTACCATTGGGGCAACTCATCTGTAAAGCCAACTGGAGAGCCACCGATTCACTTTTTCCAACAAAACAGATTTTCTCTTGACAGGAGTCTGTTTAGGATCAGAATCAGCTTTACTGGCCAAGAGTGTGTGCACAAAGGAGGAATCTGACTCAGTTTCCTACGCTCACAGAGTACAGACATTAGGTATAAGCATCAAAATAAAAGGTAAGCTAATAGTATGCCTGTGTATGTGTGTGTAAAACCCAACAGCTCTGGTTGTAAGTTGTTCATTGTGTTCATCAGAAACCGCCTGGGGGAGGAAACGGTCTCTGTGGTGGCTCGTTTTTATAAAAATTGTGCTGTAGCGACAACCTTTTTATTTGTATTTTCATGTTTGATTGTCATTCCTATTTTTATTTTCTTGGTGTTTTAAATTTTTTCTCTGACATTTGTTTTTCACATGTTTAAAAACCTAAAGTTGGAAAACTTTGTGTGCTGGGTATATGTGGTCTTCAGAGATGTTAGCTGCCCTTTCTCTGACCCTAGACCTGTAAGTCTTGGATTGAGGGCAGGTCAGACCTGATGATCCTCTCTGCAGACCTGAATATTTGTTGCAGTCTGGACAAGTCCTGTTTTGTGGCTGAGCCAGTCTGGGACAGACTGGATGATAGCATGTACAAATGACCAGTAGCTCCTGGGAGGTTGTATTTCTTGAGTTGTCGCAAGAAGTACAGCCTCTGCTGGGCCTTCTTCCAAAACAGTGTGAGGACCACCTAGCTCGACTCCCTCCGTCCTTGCGAGGCTGTCGGAGAGCTCTTGCGTTGACGGATAATGGCGTTGTGTGTCTCCGTAACGACGCAGACGGAGAAGTATAAATCAGGCTTTAGACAACGTGTTCTTGAGGAAGGAGAGGGGAGGGAGTGAGGGGGCGTTCTCCAGAAGCCCACCATCATCTCTAAACTTGGGTGGGCCCTAACAGCGTTTCTTTAGTATGTCTCAGACTGCTGTTACATCGTTCTAAATCAAGCAGCAGCTGTGCATCATTCTGACACCACTTTTCACAGAGAGTATTTTTACCCAGAAAAATAAGAGGTAAAGAAAACATCCAGGCGGTAACTGCAGTCTCTCCCTTCACACCTGTGATTAGAGCTACATATGATTGGATGACCCAGGGCATGTGTTAGCTTCAGGTGTCAGAATGTGAGGGTGGCAGACAAGGAAAGGAACGGGCTCAATATGGGGTGGCAGGGCTAATTTACATATTCAAAGCTTCTTGAATACTAATTAAGAGGCACGCTTACTATCAATGGGAGTTTACCATGTAGTCACAGTTCAGAATTAGCGCCTGCAGGAGTGTTCAGGTCTGCGTTTGAGATTCTAAAACTGCACTAATCTATATGCATGAACATAATTGCCTGTTCAGATATTTAACATGCACTGTTGGGCTTAATTAAATACAGACTGTTTATTGGATCTAATTTAATAAACAAGCTGATAGTTCACATAAACGCAACAAGACTTCACTCGTCTTTTACACGAGGCACAGGAATTCTGGTTTATTAATGAAGAGAACTCAGAGATTCTTTAGGGACCGGTTCACAATAACATGCATATTTAGTAAAACAAGCATTTCCTGTGGTATTTACACCACTCTTAAACATTTAAATGGCAAAAGAAAAACTAAGAATTTCCCCAAAATATATAGATATTATAAGCTTTATTTAGTGAAGTTGTGTGTTCATGACAAACTCAGATTTTGATTAAATCATTTGTTTACATTTGTTCCAGCCTTGATGCCAATAAACTTCAGTTGGGTGGTTAAATACTTAATCACCAAGGTGCAAATTTGAACAAAGAAAAGACACTTTGATTGCTTTCGGAAAATCTGTAGCCAAGATCCAAGTATTCCTCCTTTGTATTTTGATGTAAATGAACAATGACGACATCATGCATCAGAATGGTTTTAGTAAATAGGACAGTTTTTCAGACCAGAAGAGCACGAGTCTGGTCCACATAGCCAGCAGTAAGGAACGTGTTCCCAGTGAGGGTTGGACCTTTCCAGGGCCAGTTCTGTTCATTTCCTTTACCGACAGCATGTGCAGCCGTGGTGTGGAGGCTGTCGAGTTTGTTGGCAGGAGAATCTCGTCTCTGCTTTTTGCGGATGATGTGGTCCTGCTAACTTCATTTAAGACGTCATACACTGCAGGTTGCATCTGGAGCTGAACACAACCTGTAAAAAACATATCAGTTTAGGCTGCAGCCTGAGTTTTACCAGAGAAAAATACAGATACACAATTTTTGTAAGGTTCAGATGTTTATGTAGCATGTTTAAGACTCTTATTGTGAAAGATTGAAGGAAGTTCTTTCATTTCCTCCCTGGATGCTGCTGCACGAGTCAAGACCTCAGCAAGCATTCGAGCAAATGCCTCGTTATGTCCAGTAAAAACACATCCAGAACCCCCAGATACAACAAAATCTGGTTTCCAGAGCAAAATGAGGTCCACTTTCTCTGGCTTTTCTTGAAGTGTCAGATTTTCAACTTTTTTCTGGAAATGGCATTTTGACTTTTTTCAAGATATTTCAACTTTAACCTTAGTCATTACTTTTTCATTTTCTTATTCGAGTGTCCTAATATGCCATCATAAGTATGTCTAATGAGGAAAACTCACTCCATTTACCGGTCATTTATTTATTTATTTTGTAAGCAGGTATGATGTAAAATAGGTTTCTCTAATCTCTACATTTAGTTAAGAATTTAAACAATGTGCAGACTTGTTCTACTGGTTTACCAATATATTTTACATGAGGAAACTGTTTCTTCATTTATCTGCTGCTCTCACTTGAGTTTTACATCTTAGCACCAACACATGCTGTCACATCAGGCGCCAAAGTTAACAAAAAGCTTTTTTTCTGACAGTAAATGATAGAAAATTTGTCAATGAGTGGCAAGGTGCAAAGTTTAACAAACAATCATCTATGATTCAGTTAAATATTCTTCTCATAAAAATCTGTATTCCACAAGCAAGTGCATTAATAAATACATATGCAACATGGCCAGGGGCAAAGATCACCATGTCCAAGTCTTTCAGTTACAAATTAGAGGCTAGATAATAAACATTGACAGTCAGAAACTTTATGCCAAATCTAACTTTGCAGCAGTTACAAGGAAGTGGTAAATCAGCCTCTAAACGACACATTCTAGAGTCATACCTTAAAACTACAAAGGGAATCATTAATATTAAAAGTCATGACTTAATAAAATTACTTAACAGTTGTATTAAATGCTGGATCAAGCTTCAATAACTATCTTATTCAATTTTTAAACTAACAGATGTGCAGATTCATGTTTTTATTGTTACTCATTAACTGGTTTTACACACATGCCCAGCAGCTACATATTTATTAGAAAAGATTAAAAACACAACTGAAGGAGACAGAACTCCTCTGCATAAATTCAAGCTCAAGGTTTACTAAACCATCTTCCCACTGAATTATGCTGGACGTGTAGACTCTCTGAAGTGGTAGGAAGGGCTTTTCTTTTTGATTTTTACATCTGCAAAAATAAAAAAGAAGAAAAGATTGATTTTCGTTCTTTCAATCATAAAATCTAGGGTGAGAAATACCGATCATTCATGCAGTGAATAAAAATAGCATCGCTTAACATTCCACGTTCGAGCTAAACTGCATTTTCTCCGGGGAGTTGTAAAAAAATATGCATTCAGACGTGCACACACCTGTAAGCACGCAGTCTTTTAAAACGCACTCCCTATGAAATTTCAATGAGATTAGATCAGATCTGACATATTTACATAGCCCTGAATTATTTCCATCATTATCCAACGTCACATCAAAGCTCAGTTCATCCAAAGCAGTAGTCCAGGGAGCTTACACTGAGCATGAAGGTTTTTTTTTTTTTTTTACAAATCTATCACCCAGGAAAAGCAATTGTTGAGGCCAGGCTGAACTGCATCAATAATTCAGTCCCAGATATCTCACATTTGACCTCATACAAAAATTCATTCCCCTGTGTTGGACCAAGTTCTGAGAGAAATGAGAACAGATACTTGAAAGAAAGCAGGAGAAAAAGTGGAGATGCATCAGTATGAGAACCGTGAGCTCCCTGCTTTGCTGCATCCATGCTCTGCGGTGATGGATGGGATCACAGGCAGCCTTAGATGTAAAAAGGAGAAATCAAATTCAAATAATAAAAAAAAACTTCTTCCAATAAAAATTTGTGTACGTAAATTTTCAGAGTGTTGCTTTGTTAGACTTTTACTATATCATTTTGTTTAACTGTGGGGGAAAAAACTATAAAATCCTTCCAAAATTACTAAGTTTTAACACCATTACAAAGTGTTTTCTGAATACATTATATACATTCACACAGTGAGTTTATTGTAAATCCAGCTCATTTGAGCAAACTTACATTTTGCCCTGTGCAGCTTAGTCAGGGTGCTCTCAGCAGCTGTGCCAAGGTAAAACCCTGATTTTCATATTATATGTGTAAGTAGTGTAGTTTGGCTTCACTTTCTGATTGTTAAACATCTTTTGAAGGTTTATAATCAACAGCACATGCCTGGTAGAGATCTGCTTTCACACAATCACAAAATCTTCAAACCGTTTAGTTCTCAGCGACTAGTATTTGGAAAAATATGAAATCTTGTGACAAACAGCAAGACAGATTTTCTGTGTTTATTTTAACTGCAGGATTACTGTACTTTCGTGTATGTGGTTTTGTTAGTCCGTCCAACCGTGAGCCTGACAAAAAGAACGATTCAGCCGCTGACAGCAGCATTATTCTGCTTGCTTACATGTATCAGATCCATTGTGCCCATGACAACCATTGTGTCCTGAGCATGGCTGGACATGTAATAAACCAGTCTGAGAATTATATTAAAGCAGACACAAAAGAAATATGCTTCACTGGATGAAGGGAATGGGTGTGTTTCACATTCAGTGTGTCAGAAAAGCTGATGCATCATCAGATAAAGATAAAGAGACGCTGTGATGGAGTTTGAGATGGACATGGCTTTTTTTTTAATGGAAGTTGATTCAGTGTTTGGGTAATACTGTATTTTTCTGTTATGCTAGTAATTCATTGTCAAGTCTATGAGCTCATTTTATAGGTAAAAAATGATTGGTGTTTTTTCCACTAAGCTGAATCTTAATTAATAGTTGCAACTCTGGGATTTGCAAAAAGGCATCAATACCAAAGCTTATATTACAATGCCTGTTGAGCATGAGAATGTGTGTGATTTCATTCCTTTCTGCACAACCTCATTTTTGTACAGTGTTGTATGTAGTGCAGGTCTAAAAGTTCTACAACCATCTATATAACTAAGCAAAAGCCAAGACGGTGCAATTGTTGAAAATGATATATAAGCAGTTGAACACAATTTTTCCGTCAAGGTACTCAAAGGAGAATCTTGCACTAGTGTCTGGTACACACCACGTCTCTGTGGGTTTGTGGAGGGGGGGTGATAAGTTATCGCCAGTGCTGCACGCATATGCTGGAGGTGCGTGTCTACTAGATTCAGAGGTCATGTGAGCACTCATTCGCTGCACTGCAACAGGATGTGAAGCTCGTCAGATCGCAGGCAGCGCCATCTGGACTGCAAAAGTGCTGGTCCGCAAAGGTGCATTCAGACAGTAGGTTCTGGTATGCATGCATGCATGATATCTGGTTCTCATGAGGACTTGCGGACTATTTATGTGTGCTCCTGTATATAAACCTCTGAAGCTGGATAAAAGTGAAACAGAGAAGCTAAGATTTTGCAGTGGTGTGGTTTACTGAAAAAACATTTTTTAAAATGTTTTTTCTGATTAATTTTGGTCACTCTGAGCTTTTCATGCAGGCTGAACATAAAAAAACAGTCTTCTACATGGATCTGTAGCTTTAGCTTCTCATAAAAAATAGAGGTTGAAACGCTAGGATTTGAAAAACCTTGCAGATCTACGTCACAATGTGAATTTGCATACATGGTCTCATCATCTTTGCTCATGTCGCCCCACAGGCAGGATAATGCACAGGCTAGATATGGCTTGAGCCTAGGGGCCTTGTGTGGTCTGGGAGCCCCATTGGCCAGTAAAAAAAATCTATTATTTAATTTAAATTTACATGCAAGAATTTTCTTAAAGTGAATTGGCCCACAAAATTGTAAGCAATGCAGATATTTTGCGATCGTGACTCACACTACATGACACATAATGTTTATATATAGAAACAGAACAAGTTCACGATGACTGAACTGTGTGGTAGAGATTTAAGACACCTGATGTGGGAGACATGGGTTCAAGTCCCAGGTTGGGCATGCATCAATTTTCCTATAGGACTGGGTTTTTTCAGCTGTACAGAGAAGAGATCCTCTTGGAGCAGCAGTTGGGTCAGTTCATAACAAATTTTTGCTGAGATATTAGCAGTTATTCTGAGGTCTTTGTGGTTAGCCACACATGCTAATGTTAACATAGCAACCCGAGTTCAGGTGTAACAGCAGCACAACAGGTTTGTTTCACATTGCTCATTGTAAGTTGATGATGATGATGATGATGAACAACACTAATGTTCTGCTCTTTTAGGAGAACATGTAAATTCACATAGGTATTACCATTCTGAAATATTAATTGACAAACGATGAGGAATCAGTTCCTCTAAAATTTCTCCTTCGTCCTCTGATTCAGGATCCAACATTTTGATGTGATCTAAATAAGGAGGGAGTAGTGACGTTTCTGTTATCCAATCAGAAGCGAGTGGTGTGCATATAATTAATAATAATAAGGAATGTTGTTTCCAACACAACTCTGCAGCAGCAAACTTCTGTATCAGAGAATAGAAGCATCATAGATTGTTTTCTTTATAAAAATGACTCATAAGGCATTGATTTACACTAGAGAACACTGCAAATGTATTAAATAAACAAGTAAACCACACCTTTAAATAATGTATTTTGAGCTCACAATTCTTTTTCTTTTTAGATTTCAGTTTTGTTGCTATAGTTTAAGAAGAGAACTACAGAGTTCAGACTGTAATCCTGGCATAAATGTTGCTTTCTTGACATCACAATTTGCTCTCAACATGAGTTTTCTCAACTGTAAATTGTCTTTTTCATTAACCAAACCAGCATTCAGCATTGTCTGTTTGCTAAGGTACTCTTGACTAACTCAGCTAACTCCTCCACATTATGTTTTGCTAAAACTTTCTGGTTTGAAGTAATTTGCACTAGTAGAACATTTTTTCTTTCTTTCATTTTTTAGATTATCATTCTGAGTAACTTTCCTACAGTTGATAAACTAACCTAAATTCAAAGAAGTGGGGAGAAATTCTCACAGTAAAGTCAAGCTAACGGCTAATCCAAACTGAGCTCATACAAGTCACTCTCCCCCATGTAAAACAGCTCAAGTATTTTGATGAAACACTGCAAAAGCAGGTTTAACATCTCAACAATTTTAGAACCAGACAGTTATTTATATGCTCAACCAACAACTACAATGAGCCTATCCGACTGTGATTAGCTTAACTTTCCATTGTTCTGTTTTTAACTTAGTGTCTATATTTTGATTTTCCAAAAAGAGGACACTTGGCTCATGGAACACGACTGTAAACATACTGTTTGATTAAATAAGACTTTCACCTATTTAAACTATGCAGTTCTCTGTGTGGGTAACAACTTTCAGATAGGCTTTCACAAGTCAACAAAGAGGACCCAATTAAACCCAGCCAGGGTGGGACTAAAACCTACAATCCTTTGGTTGCAATACCAACATCTTAGCCACTGAGCTGCTGCCTCCTGATAGTTTTCTTGGGAAAATCTTTTGAAATAACGTCTGAAATTTTATTGCAAATGAAACACCATGACCCGTCATTTGCTCTACCTGTGACAGAAATGATGCAAGACAGACTGCTTTATTCGCACCAGTAAATTTAAGTACATGTCTACTTCCAGTGAAGAACAATAAAACCCAGACATTTTCAATTATCTGTGAAACCCCTGCCCGGACGCCCCAGACAGAACATGAAAAGAGGACATGTCCGGGGAAAAGAGGACGTTTGGTCACTTTACTTTAACCAGTTTTTTGTCTATTTAAATGAAGACACATCCTTTTTGCTTATGTCATGTTTTAGCTTTACGCAATTTCAGGTTATTCTCTTATTTGCTAAGCTGTGGAATAACAGCCAGCATAGCAGGCTCCATTAATTAGCCCCATCAGTGGCAACAGGATATAGTGTAGTTTGCTTGAGAAAGTAGTGACACATTGCAAGGTCTCATACAAAAGTCACAGGATGTAAAAAAATAATGTTTACTCTAGCATTAGTTTAACTGCTAGGAAATTGTTTTGTTTTTGTTAATGGTGGAAATTTAGCCATTAAATTTCTCTGAGCTCATTTTGAGTAGCTGTTAGCTTAACTCCCACATGGAAATTGCTTTGATTCTTCAAACTGAAACCCTATTGACTGCTGTTTGCTGCAGATAAAACATTGACTTAATACTTTGTTTAAACCCATTAAAGATTTAAAAACATCCCTTTAATGGGTATTGTTTTTGTTTTAAAAATGTTGAACGCTAACAACAAGCCATTAAATGTACTATTTTCTTGTGTCTGCACAGCTTTTAGTAAAGTATGGAGCTATACTGTAAATTTTCCCCCAAGACTGAACTTTCATAATTTAAATCGATAATCTCTACAGACAGAAAACCTCAGTGTCCGACTCTTCTATACATCACACACGGTGCCAGTGTTTACGTTCAAAGTTGAAGCTTTTTTAGAAAAAATATTGACATGCTTTTGACTCAGAATCAATGCAGCTGCTGGTCTTTGTGTGGTAATAGATTATTTGGTTTTGCAAAGTACATTTTCAAAAGAACCCTTCTATCTTACTTCACAAGATCTTCTGAAAGCACACCTGACACCTTGGTACTTAGCAGCAAAACAGAGGAATGAAAGGTCTATGAACCTGTTGGACCTCTTAGATTGAACTAGACAATCAATGAAAGCAACGGTTTCTCCATGAAAACATGTTTTTCTACTTGGATGTGCCCATATGTCGTCAGTTGAGGGTAAGATGAAGAACAAAGAATTATATAGAAACATGCAGTACAGGGAAAACGAATCAAGCTGTTACATTAATCCTGAAAGAGGAGAAATAGTGACTCTTAAAATACATTTTATTGTATACAAACTGAAAACCAATGTACAATATTCACATTCAAATAGTTGTGACAGTCTACTGTTAGCAGAATGTTCTTTTTTTTCAGTTGTAACATTGTTTTGTTTTTCAATGGTGGCCCTGATGCACAGCACAGAAACACTGAACAAAACACAGTTAAAACAAAAACACAATAAGAGGGCTAACATTTTGCTGCAACGCTTTTCAGAGAACAACAATTAGGCATTAGATGAGACATTTTGCTTTTTCTTTGAATATTAAGCCTTGTTTTTGTATTTAGGGAAAATTTTGTTATCCATTTTTTAAGAAAGTGTTCTTGACTTTGTGGCATCTTCAGCTGTTAGAGTTTGTGAAAAGCTAAGCTGTCACATTTGCTGTATTTTTTCATAATGTCATTGTCTTTTGTTTTGTTGCGTTTCATCCATGTTGCTGTGCGTTGCATCCAGAGCCTCTCTAAACTGTCAACATTGAAAATGTTAATTCCTTGTTTTGGGGTTCCAGTAAGAATAAGGAAAAATACACGAGATGTTAAGAAATAATAAAGACTATTATGGTTCAATGCAGAGATTATAAAAATACTTCTTTCCACGTCCAGATTGAACCTTCAGACCAACCATTCACTCATGTGATGATACAGTTTTAGGGGATTTCTGTAGGTGTGATTCTAGTGAGATCTGCAACAGGGTCCACTAAACGGCTCTACTTCACATTGAAAATTCGACCTCATTGTATTTACACAAGACACAGACAAAACACGTAAATAAAACCTAAAGAAATACAGTTGTAGAAAAGCTTATTCACTAACCACATAAGTACAACCACACTGCACAGTTTGAGTCTCTTTTGTCTTGATTTAGTTGAATTTGTGTACCATTTCTCCTCAGGTCAGCCACTTGTAATTATCTTTAAAGGGTTTACTTCGTGACCGAAAAGTATGGTTCATTTGTTATTTTCTCTGTAATTGCCACTGTTCAGTCCCTTGAACCATCTTAATGTCAAACAGTCAATTAGAAGAGGATCTCTGGGAGACTGGATTCCCCTAGCAATCACTAACCGACCATTTCCTGTCTTGAAAGCCAGATAATAATCAGATGCATGAAATCACTGCAGCAAGAGGATTTCTAAGGTCTTGTTATAAGTCCATCTCATTTTGTCTCACATGACAGCATGGTAAAAATACTTCAGCAGTGGATCTCGTAGGCAACTTGTGATCCAAACAGGAGACTCTGACTCAGGAAGAGCTCCTCTGGATCTGTTGTTAAGGGTCCCTCTCCACCTTCCGCTGGATTTCTGCGAAGCCCCATTCCCCCTGATCTTGTCAGTGTCTGGACCATTTCATGGTCCAGAAGAGCTTCCTTCATACCCTTCTGCTGGACAAATCCACTTATCATGGGACACCTAGATGAAGTGGAACCGGTGACCGGTTTGGCTCTGTTGAGTACGTACATCTCGTGGCCGTGGTCATCACGGTACTCCTCCAGCTGCGCAAAGGTAGTGGGTCCATCAGAGTAGTCATTCACATAGAGGATGCTCTCTTCTTTGCTGGTACAGTAGGGCCCATTGTCCTCTTTTTGGTACTGCTGGTGACGAGTATAGATCATGATCAAGAGAAGAACTGCAGTGAGAGCCAGTAAGGAGATGCCGATAGCAATGGCAGTCTGTGTTGCAGGACCCAAGGCATTAAAGTCCATGCTTTCCTGTTCATACAATGGCTCCTGGCTAACATCTAGGACTTCTGGTTGATAGAAAGAGCTGGATGAAGAAGAAACATAGGAATGTGTGTTCAAACGTGGCCAGAAATGGGATGAATATGAGGAAGAAGACATGTTGACAGCCAGGTGAAATGTAACCCTTGCCACTCCACCTGGATTCCAAGCCTCACATTCATAGCGCCCCGCATGTGCTACAGTCACATTACTGAGGAAGAGCATGCCGCTGCCCATGTCTGGGTCAAAGCTGTCTCTCTCGCCACCTTCCTCAGTCCCACGCACAACCCCGTGGATTCCTCCAGGACTCCCCACCTTGATTTCTCCACTGCTGGGCAGCGCTGTCACCACTCCTCCAGCTGCAGGCCTGAACAGCTCCCCGTTGGGTCCTAATTCTTGGAACAGACCTCGAGGTGATAACTGAGGCTTACCATGAGAAGCTTTTTTCCAAGTCACCTGAGGCTGAGGGTACCCTGAGGCCTGACAGGAGACTCTGAGGCTTTCTCCAAGCCGCACAGTCAGATGGCTGGGCTCGAGCTGCACCACAGGAGGGATGCACACCAGACTGTTGGGGGCCACTTCCACCAGGCTGAGATGGGAGAGGCGGGGGGGTTCGGCACACATCAGCCGACGCTGCTCTGCCGAACTCAGAAGACGCTGTCCGTCTTCACTGATCCAGGTTCTCAGCCAACCAAGAGCACAATCACAGCGCCACGGGTTCTCTAAAAGAAAAGAACAGTGATTATACCAAGAGTAGTTATAAAGCCTAGAATAAACTTTTAATGAAGACATTTTATGCCCTCCTTTTCACAAGCCAACCTAATTTCCTTAGGTCATAATGAAGTACTTGTCATGCCTTGGTCAGAAACAGGATTACATTACCAAAACCCTCTTATATATCATATATTTCCCCTCTCATGTAATCTTTGGCCTTCACAGTGGGTCCATTCTTCATTAACTCATGTGGGATTTTAGAGGCTAATGTTAAGAACTGCTAGTTTTTGTGTGTTAATCTTAAACACTATATTTTATATGTTGGCTTACATTATATATAGTGCATTCAAAAGAAATTCAATGTGCAATAGAACATGCTAAAAAATATAAACTCAAAATTAAATCTGATAGAGCCTTACTCCTGTTTTGTAAACCAAAATAGTCATTCTCAAATCCACATTGGAAGCCAGCTGCCACATGAGTAATAAGAAGTCATTTTAAAGACCTAAAAGAAGGAAGGAGTTATTCAGTGTCAGATCCTGTCACCTGGGCACGGCTGGCCAATTACTGTAAAAAGTGTGTGTGAATATCAGATTGCTAGTTGGAGAAAGTTAGAGAAGTTGGTCTGACTTTACTAATGTGTGGGAGGGAGGGTTACTAAAGCTCACTGATACTTGCTCTCTAATTGGCCTGTGAAACAAGTCCCTTTAATTGGGTATTTTACCAATATACACTTTGAAGTGGTATTTTTCAGTTCTATTTTCTTTTTCTGTGGTTCTGTGGTCTGTGGTTGGTTGATTTCCTTTGATATGTCAAACATATTTAAGAGCTCTTCAACTTCTTCAATAGAAATCAGTCTGTGGTACATTATTGGGGTGGTTTCTATTATCAGAATTCAGATGGATTTTTCAAGACCGCTTTAATTCTAACAATCAGTCCATCTGAGAGGATTACATTAGGGTATGATCTTTTAATTCTGTCTACCTGTGATACGGAGCACTTGCAGACTGACAAGTGGTTTAAGGAAAGTGGCTCCCAGTGTGCGAAGATGATTCCTGCTGAGGTCCAACAAGGCCAGAGATGACAAGCCGGACAAGGCATGCTCTGCTAGCAACTCTACGCTGTTTTCCTGCAGGTGAAGTTCCTGCAGCCGCTTCAGACGGAACAAAGACATAAAACAGAAGCAGATAGGTGTGAAAAAGGGCAAGCAAAAGAATTTTTAAATATAGATAGGAATGACTGTATGATAAGGATTAGAAAGACACATTGTCACAAATTTAATTTACCGTACATTTGCAGGTGTCATTCTACATTACCTAAAAGACACCTCGTGTCTAGATTCTAGAGTTCTAAAATCAAAGTGTCTATCAAACATCTCCAGCCTTCCATCACTTTCTGACAGCTCACACAGTCAGACCTGCAGTCCTCTGAAGGTGTGGTCCTGGATGCGAGTGATCTGGTTGCCAGCGAGGTAGAGGATGCGAAGGTGTTCCAGACCCCGAAACATGTCAGGGGTGACCAGGTGGATAAGGTTGCCATTGAGGGCCAGCTCCAGCAGCTGACCCTGGTTGAGGAAGGCTCCAGGCTCCAAAGCTGAGATGCTGTTGTTCTGTAGGTACAGATAGTGGAGGCTTCTCAGGCGGCTCAGGTCCTGGAGACGAATCTGCACTATGGCATTGTCCTGGAGGAAGATCGTCTTCATAGAAGACCAGGTGAATAAGATAAAGGAAATAATTAATGAAGGCTTAGAAAAATGATTCAGGTTACATTAGTAACAACGACCTGAATCAATGACCTGATGATGTTGAATAGGCATGGGTTGGTAAGGTGTACCAGTTTGAAAGTGATCAAAACCACTATATTTTTCTGTCATACATTTTTAGCTGATGGTATGACGTTTTAAATTCCTTCCCCTCTTGTCTGTGATATTAACAGATCATCAGCTACACAGATACCCCTGCCTCATGATGGAAGGAGGTGAGCCCAGATGGCCATGGCTTGGAGAAAATAGGTTCTCCAATGTGTAGGACCTGCATGAGAGGAGTAGCTGCTCAAGGATGCAACACTTTGAATTGAAGTTCATGTCTACGAGAGCTTCACCCGTCTCTCTTTACTAAATTCAAATAATACTATCTTGAAATGAACATTTGAAACAAACAAACAAAAAAGCACTAGAGCAACAATGCCTTTAATTTAGTCACTAGCTTTAACAAACTGACCCCAAGAGACTAATTCACAAAAGAGAGACAAGCAGAAAAGTTCTAGTTTCCTGCTAAATAACACTAGGTAATATAATTATAATTAACCTGTTATTGTTTACAAATGTTCTAAATGAAATCATCATTTTAAAAACAGCTTATTTGTGTTCTTGCTGACATAGAGAACATGTGTGTTAGTGCAAACAATTGAATCAATTACATTTTTTAGTAACTGTAATAAATCACCATGTGTTCCAGAGAAAGACTTGTTTTTTTAAAGTGAAACATTCATAATCATCAAGCTGCAGTACCGTGAAAATGTGCTTTGCTCAAAGTTATCTTACGGCCCATACCCAGTGATGATTAATGTCATCAACAATGTTTCTGATACGTTTCTCCACTTTTAGTTTTCTTTTGTTAAACTTTGCTAAAAGCTTTATAAATATATTAATAATTTGAACACTGTGAGAAGTGCTTGCCGGTCTGATCCACAGTCTAAGGGTGCCTGCCTGATTGGCAATGAACCTTCATCACGAGTCACGGTAAGGTATGATCGACGAGACAGACCTGCTGATTGAGGTTAATGGAACAATTTATGCGGGACTTGCTTTTCATCAATATTCATGAGCTGCGGTAATGTTGGAGGGCCTGAACCCAGAGGAAAAAAACGTTGTAATGTTAAACATCTTCTTAACAGATGATCAGTGGGTGTGTGAGAGTCACTTTCTGAGGATGGATGAATAATTGTGCAGCCAACAGCGCAGCCCCCCCTCCCTCAGGCTTATACCAAAGAGGGGTCACAGCAAATTGATTAACCACAATCATTTCAGGGTAATAAGAAAAGATGAAGGGGGAAGTCAACTGAAAACCACTGGTGCAGATTGGTTGGGTCAGCTGCAATGGACTCATGGTGAGGGCCCTAACTTTTCCTTGTGTGTCCAACTGACCTCTGTGATGAAGGGAACACCTAGCGGGATTTCTTTGATCCCAAGAGACCCACACTCCACTGTGAGGCTGTAGCAGCGACATCCAGAAGGACAACCCAGGGACCGCTGTGGGATCAGGGCTAAGAAGATCAGGATGAGTCTGGAAACCCAAAAGAAGCCCATGATGGTAACGGCCTTCAGAGACAAATCCTGCAGAGAGGAGACGAGAGGAGAGTAAATGATAATCGCCCAGCAATGATTCACAAGAGAAAAGACCCTTTTGTCCACCACTGTGGTGTTTTCTCAAACCAGACAATGACAGTAGCTGGGGATAAATTGAATAAAGAGAAGATTGTCAAATGACAGGGGAGGATTGACAAAAAGGAAGCGAACGTTAAGCATATCTCCTCATCCCTCGGCTGATTACTATTCAGCTGTGTCTATTCAGTGGAATTGCGGCAGCTTCTATTATGGGCTTCAATAAATTAAAGATGTGATAAAAGATGTGCAGGTTGCCTCAAGGACCTCTCTCTTGTCTTTTTAATGCATGCACAAACACATTCACATTCCCTCTGTAGTTCTGTCTCCATCTTTGCCTTCCTAAACACACTCGTACAAATGTGCAGCAAAGAGGGAAAGGCTCTGTTTTGAACCTCGTAATCTCAGAAACCACCACTACCTCCTTGAAGCAAATCTCACATGGAAACCAGCTCTAATGACCTGATCAAGACCATCAGCATTTGCTGCACCTAGCAGCATAACTCCCTTTGATATAAACCCATCACTGAGCAACTCATCCATGCACTGTTTTTATTTTATTTTTTTATTTCTATACTGCCTGGAAGGGATTTATTGTTCTGCCTGACTGCTCACATCAAAACGGCCTCATACTCCCTGCCCAATAACATGTAGCCCAGCAGCATTCACAATCGTTCCTCAGCAGCAGATCACATGAAGGTACAGCGCGGTCGGAGATATATACAAGTTGAAATGTCACACTGAGTCAGTCCTTCTGCTCGACTGGTGGCAAGAAGTTTTACAGAGCTACCAGTAGGACAGTGCAATTAAACCAATCTCTAATTATCTCAAGAAAAGCTCAAGAGGATTGTAATTGGAAAAATTGTTTATTTTTATTTTATCACATTTCATTTTCATCATGCCCTTACACCGTATGTTGTTTCATTTAGTGGCTGATGTGCACTTAACCACATCCAAAGGCTACATTTTGGTGTTCCTTGTTAGCAGTGTTTTAAAAAGTCAGCCCAAGTGAAGATGGCAGCACGAGGGGCAAAACACAGAGGATGTCCATCATAATATACACCTTTATTTTAAATCAGGACCAAGGATGAAATTTTGATTTCAAAGGAGAGAGGGACACAACAGGCTTGAGTACGGTGGTGGAGGTGGAGAGGAGGGGCTTAAACAGTGCCATGATATCAACCCCACCTAAAACAACAGCCAGTAACCATTTAATATAGTGGGATATTGTTTTGAGACAGTAAAAATCCCAGGGCTCAGTCAAAACTGCTTTTAAAAATGTGCAGGGGACATGGTCCCCCCCCCCCCCCCCCCCCC
>SSNR01000008.1:5031175-5074465 GCA_006937965.1 Callopanchax toddi | reverse complement strand
CCCCCCCCCCCCCCCCCAAAGTACGTCAATGATTAGGACTCCCACACACAGTTTGGATCGGCATCCAGAGATATTTTTCCTGATGGTTTGTTTTCATGGACGCTCCTGCAAAATCACACTTTTCCTGGGTGTACCCTGACTTTATGGGCACCAACTCCCCCATTAACATGCACAGAGACACACAGATAATGAAATTAAATGAAGGAATTAATAAAGTTTTATTCACCAATAATAGGCTCAATCCTGCCATTGTAAGTCTGTGCCTTCAGTCTCTTTAAAATGTGAACTCTGGATGTTTTAGGCTTTACAGTTTTGCTATAAGAGCTTTATTCTGGTGGTCATCATACATCTATAATGTCTATATAGCCTATAGCAGGGGTATTCAATTACAAACCAGGATGGGCCACATGCCACTCTGTGGAGATGCTGCAGGCCGGAGGGGGGGGGGGGTATCCTCGCTGATTCACGGTGGATTTGATTGCACAACAACAGCTCGTCATGAGCATAGAACAACATTTTAGAGGAAGGGAGCTGATAAAATGTTTAAACTGTACAGATACAATCATTTTGCTACTGTGAATACAGTAGTTTGTCATTTTTAACAAACCATATAAATTACAATAAAACAACATTTCTTCCATAAAGGAGATCGTGGCCTAGAGGTAGAGAAAACCATCTACCACCTGGGAGACCAAGACTCAAATCCCGGCACCAGCATCCAACATTAAATGGTTTAAAGTTATTGTTTAGGGGCACATGCAGGCCTACACATACACATATGTATGCAAAAACAAACAAACAAGCAAAAATAAAGTCCGTATATGACTGTTGGGCCAGAAATATGCGGGTTGTGGACCAGATCTGACCCGCGGGCCTCCTATTGAACAGCCTCGACCTATAGGGATGAAAATCTTTGGTAAAGTGATACAGTCTAGTACGCCCTGCAGGATGTAGCTTTAAGGCTGGAATACACCGGATACCTCAGCGATGCGCCACCTCTTGGCTGCGGTGTTGACGAGTCTTGTACTCACACAAGACGCGCTCCTGACACAGCGCGCCGTAGTATGCTGCTTAAAATAATCGCGTGATAGTCACAACATCACGCGGGAATTGAAAACTGGAAGCGGGAAGTGAATTCTTTGTTTATATGTGATCAGCGCTGCCGTCGTGTGTTGTGGGAATCTAATTCTAATTCTTTCAAAATGGGTAAGTAAGTTATTTAATGGAACTGTTGTTTATGTGTGCCGTAATGTTTGTGGCGGTTTATTTCTGTGTGCCGTAATAGGAGCCGTTCTGCGTCGTAACGTCGGTGTCATGGTAATGGCGGTGTCAGAAAGTACTCAACATGTCGTGACACACGCGCACAGCTGCGACTGGCGCTCCTTTTTAAACTGGTGCGAATCTTTAAGGCTAGAATACACCGGACACGTCGGCGACACACCACGTCGTGGCTGCGGCGTTATTTTGATTTAAAACCATTCTAGTCCATCAGATCACTCACACAGAGCTCGCCACAACGCGTCCCAGACACGCGAGACGCCGCCAGCCTGCTAAAGATTCGCACCAGTTTAAAAAGGAGCGCCAGTCGCAGCTGTGCACGTGTGTCACGACATGTTGAGTACTTTCTGACACCGGCATTACCATGACACCGACGTTACGACGCAGAATGGCTCCTATTACGGCACACAGAAATAAACCGCCACAAACATTACGGCACACATAAACAACAGCTCCATTAAATAGCTCACTTACCCATTTTGAAAGAATTAGAATTAGATTCCCAGAACACACGACGGCAGCTCTGATCACATATAAACAAAGAATTCACTTCCCGCTTCCAGTTTTCAATTCCCGCGTGATGTTGTGACTATCGCGCGATTTTTTAAAGCAGCATCCTACGGCGCGCTGTGTCAGGAGCGTGTCTTGTGTGAGTACAAGACTCGCCAACACCGCAGCCAAAAGGTGGCGCATCGCTGAGGTATCCGGTGTATTCCAGCCTTTAGCTGGCTGGCGGCGTCTCGCGTGTCTGGGACGCGTTGTGGCGAGCTCTGTGTGAGTGATCTGATGGACTAGAATGGTTTTAAATCAAAATAACGCCGCAGCCACGACGTGGCGTGTCGCCGACGTGTCCGGTGTATTCTAGCCTTCAGATGTGTCAGATGATGCTCTTATTTTGAACTATCCTGGTGTTTTGAGCTTAGGCACCTGCTTTAGTAGCAGCCTCTATTGGTAAAGCATCAGTCGTCTCACTGGTCCAATCTTAAGTCTTGAATTGTTCTAAAAGACTTATGTATGTATTTTCTCATTAGACCTGTCTACATGCTCAGTTTCTAGTTTATTTAAGAATGACACCCTGATGGATAACTTCCACTGCTAGCTGTGAGTGATTTAATCATCTACTTTATTAATTATAGGAATCTGCACAGATCTCATTTAGGTTGAGCGATGAAAAGGTCCAACGCCTGGAATAAACTGATTCATATAAAGTGTTTGAACCGTTCTGACAGATTGGTATCAGGCATCTCCCATTTGTTATAATCCAGCCCAGAAACTTAATGTCTAAGGGTAAACGCACTTGGATCACTTCATTAATGGCGGAGAAGTAATTCCCAGTGCAGACACACCACATTATTAAGCCAATAAGCAACGAACTGGATTTTAATGCACCATATTTGAGTTGGAGCGTATTTCTGAGGATAGCTAGCTCGATTAATACAATGTGACCTACATAAGCTGTTCAATCGTTGTCTCATTAACAAAAAGTGTGGCGTGTCTTTTCTTGGGTTCGCCAAACAAGCATGGAGGGAATTCATGTGTTCCTATTGTTAAGGAGAGAAAGCACAAAAATTGAGTTTTGAATAAAGCCTTGGTCTGTCATTACTGTTACTTCTCACAGTGAGATGACTTCTAAATAGCTTTGGCTCGCTTGAAACATATCCGAGGGGAACCAGCGAGGAAGACTCTAGCTGCCCCTCGCCTAAGAATAAACACACAGAACAGGATGTCTGATTTTCTCTTTTCTTTTTTTGGGGTGAGGATGTGAGCCCAAGATAAATGCAAATAACACCCTGCCATGTGGAGAAAATAGCATTTCTCTGCTCTGCTCTTTCATTTAAGGGAAACAGAAAAGCCCCTGATGGACAATAATACGGCACATAGAGTGTGAAGGCAGCCGGAGGAGACGGGAGGATAACTGATGGAGTTAGCAGGGTCTGCAAACTAAAATAAGGAAAAACAGCCATGTTGTTTTTTAAAACTCTGTTCTTGATCCCTTATTTGTTATTCCATGTAGAATTTTAATAAGAGGTCAATTTGTTTATTTGAGTTTGAGTAATCCTCAGTGGAACATCCATAATCGGCACAATCAGATGCTTGTTAGTTAAGCCGCTCTCTGTGCTGTCAACATTTTCATAGACGGGGGGTGTTTTGTTCGGCGCTAGAAGAAACGAGGTCAGCCATATATCCGTGTCGGCTGTGTGTGAAACATTTAAATTGGATGATTAAAGCCTAATATTGTGTTCATAGATCAAAGAGTCAAAGGAGAGTGGCTGCAAGCGCCTCATGTCAGTCAACAAAATCTAAATCTAATCAAACGTCACGCCACACAAAGCTCCTTCAGTATTCACCTCCAGCGTCTAAGTCCTAACATGCATCTGCAAACATTATTTTGCACTTCACTCCAGACCAAGCTCTGAGTTTGTTTACTTGGGCATTTCTGAAATTACATTTGCCACTTTTATTCTTGACATAGCGCTTTATTTTCACAGCCGAAACAAACCATCCTCCACTGAGCAATCACAGCTTCACTATGGCTAAACATCCACACACACACACGAAATGTGCCGTGCCGCTCTGTCATGATTTTTCCAGGGGAGGTGGGTGTTGATGTGTCAGAAGTGCGGCAGACAGCTGAAGTGCTGGAGGCAGAAACAAAGTTCACATCCCCGTGCTGCCACCGGTGCAGGTCGACCTCATCGGTTGTTATGGTAACTCTTGTGATGAGGGAAGGTCTGCTCACACGGCCCGAAGGCCAGCCTCGGTTCCCGCGAGCTGGCGTTAGGCAAACATCTCAGCAGAAATAGGAGCTGTCATTTCACAGGGAAATTGCTCACAGGCACTTGAGCTGTCTGATGACCCAGAGCTAAATTGTAAATTTCTTTCAGCCCAACTTTTTGTCATTCTTTTTTTTCCTCGCTTCAACTTTTTCCTGTCCTTTGCTCCTTACATGGGTTCTGTGAAGGCGTTAATCATTTTTCCTTCCTGAGACTCTGACCTCTGTCTCCTGTCATCTCTCCCCTCCTCCTCTGATGGACAGGTGCTAAATCATTTGTCTTAGAGCATCCTTTTGTCCACAAATAGACCGAGGCCAAGGCACCAGCCTGACGCCGTGGCACTGACCCAAGAGTAACACACCGACTTTGAGAGATTGTCTCTGTGCACATAAAAAACACACACACTCTGGCTCATACGCATGCAGGGCACGCCTACAAAGTAGCAGTTAGGCGCAAACACCGGCCACCAGCGTTTAGGGACAAACACACACATCCTGCCTACCACCATCATTTACTGACACAGATCGAGTCAGACACAAGCACTCACACATATTTTTGTGTCAGTAGTAAAGGAAGCTCTGCTCAGTTAATAAGGCAGCATTGATTTCTTTATTTTTCCACAACTGCTCTGTCCAGCTTTTCTTCTGCAGCCATTGATTTTCCCCATGAAAGCAGACGGGAAGGGGGGTGGCATTTGTGAACGTCTGTGTTGAGGAGAAACAGAGTAAATGAGTGCATTTTTTTATTGCTGGAAAACGCGCATGTGTTTGTGTCGATGTATGTGTGTGTGTGCTGAGCTGACTGTCAGACCGCCTCGAGCGGAATCACCCTCTGAGCAGCAGCAGCAGCACTCCCCCGCCGCTCCCTGTGGAACATTTAGACTAAAACCCTCCATCCGTCTCCTCGCGCACAGAAAAACTTGATGAATCTTTACTTTGTGAGAGTTCACATGATGAACTGCCCTGACAAATACAAGCAGTTGTTAGTAGTGCGACAGGGGGCCGGCAAGAACTGCTCAGAAGTCATTGATGCAAACGCACACACCTTCAAATAAACCACAGAAAGTGCTGCTGCAACTACGCCTGGACCCAAGCAGAAAGACAAACACATCTCATCTCCTCAGGCTCAACAAGTTCTCCTGTTTGAATCCATACAAGTCGATTTGATTTGTGGTTAAGAATTTACAACAAAAAGCACAATGGGAGCCGTATGGGCGTATAATCAATGTCCATTTCCCACAAAAGATTTATTTTTCTGCTCCTCGCTGCTCAGACGAGGTGATTGTAACATCACATTGTGATTGCTCAAAGCTTAAAAAGAGATTTGAAACCTCATTTAAGCCTCATGCATTTCCCCCCTTTTTTCTTTCTCTGCACTCGCTTTCTTTCTAAATCCACTGCCTTATCTGAACGATGAAACAGATGTAAAAGCTGTCTAAAAATGCACGACTTCCAAACAGCAGAAGCACAAAAACATCATATGGCATTCAGATGAAATTAATAGAATACAAAAGATCCTCCTTTCTATTGAGCATCCTTCACAAGAAACCCTAATCATAAAAATGCTGATTAAATGCTTGACTTCAAGGCTAACCTCTCTTTGTCTTACAGTGCACTTGTTACAAAGAGACACAAACATGATAGAGGTTGTTGGAGGTAGCTTATAATGCAGAGAGGATTGCTCTTGTCTGCTTTGAGGAGCAGCGTTTTCTGTTTTGCACTCCAAAAATGGCTTTTTAGATGTTGCAGATTTTCAAAAACTAACAGGTAAGAACAACTTTGGATCTGACAAGTGCTTAAAAATCACTCAGACCACACAAATCCTAAGAGAAGATCAACAAAACGAGAAGATAAATAAGAGCCAGAGGAGTGTTTTCACAAAACAGTGATACAACTGTATTAATAACTTGAGTACAGGCGTAAATGTGTCTGCATGTGTTTGACATAGTGAAACTATTTCATGAGTTTTTTTATTTATTTAACGGTGTGTTGGAACCTCTGGGTCTCATTTCTGCTTTTAGGAAAGGATTAGCATCTCTCAGCGATGACCTACAGTCAGCTCCTCCAAATTTGGAGTTATGGCTCTCGATCAGAGAATTCTCCCACTGGGTTGGGAGGAGTTCAAATATCTTGGCGTTACGTTCATAATGGTATGATATAACAAGCGATGGTCTGATGGATCAGGACTTTGTCTTGTGGTGCTAAACTAGAGAGCTAGCAACACACAATCCCCTCATAAGCCCCAGATCCAGGATAAGGTGTTGGCTCTCCACGCCAAAAAGAAAAAACACAAAGCAGCTGGATTACTCACAGATGCTTTAATTTTTCTGTTAGCCATGCAATCATACAAAAAAGCAGCAGAGTATTTCTGAGTGTACCAGCACACTATGCAGGTTTTGAAATTTCCACTCATTCACTCATTACATCGTATTCACCTGTGCCCTATATACTGGATAGGGAACAGCCCTTTTTTCTTGTTTTGAACACTTCTTGAATGCAGCATACGTCGTAATCAGGCACCGAGTTTTCAGTGACAGGATCCACCTGAACAAAACACCTGAATCTGAGCTGATGGACAGCAACATTTAACTGGTTTAGATGGGATATGTGATCAACTTATTGTTTGGAATGTAAGACAACACTGATTACAAAACCGCCTCCCTTTTTCAAACTAACCTAACCACAGTGACCCTTCCACAGACTGCTAGCATTTCAGAGGCTTTCTTGGGCTCTCCATCTCCTAACACGTCGTCTGCTTGAGAGTTGTTTGTTGACTCAGCTGAGTTTATCACCATAAGCTTAAAGTTTGCATCATGACTTCTCAGTTCACTTGGTTTGTTTGAACTGCTCTGCTCAGGATGTTCACTCCCATCATGCAGCTGCTGCTGCATCCAGTCCCTGTGGCTGATTTTACTGTTTTAATTGTTGCAGGTCACTTCAGTTCTGAGTCATCAAACTCGTTAATGACATGTAAAAGTCTAGACCTTGAATATAAGACAAACCATTTTTTCCAGATTTGTTCACAAGAAAAAAATACTATCTTATCTTCAGAACAATACGGTACCATCATTAGTCTCCATAACACTGACTTTCTATTAGTGAGTAGCATGGACCAGCAGCTGCAGCACAACCTTCAACATTCAAATATACATTAATTTAATCTGAAACAAACTAATAAATATTTCTGTCAAACAGCTATTTTCACAGATGCAATTTGTGTAAATCATTCAAATCCAGCCACACTGCGTTACAGTGGTTCAAAAGCAGCTCTCATTTACTTTGTGATTTTTACTCTTCAGTCTGAACAACAATCGCTTTAAACACATTTTTACAGAGCAGGAGACACTTTACAGCTCAGATGTCCAAAAAACAATCATGAGCTGCTATAGTGTTAGCATGTTCTGACAGCTCAGGTTGCAATGCATTATGGTATATTTTCACTAATGTCATGTACAGCATATGTCTTTTATTGCACCATGTGACCAGTTCCTGGGCCCTTGACAGTAAGCGAAAAGAACCAGTTATGATTTTAAACTCCACAACAAAATGGTCGACTCACTGTAACACTTATATTGTCTCTTTTTACTAGTGAGGATCAGCCAAACATAACAGAAAAAGGGAGAGGCGCCACCTAGTGGTCTACCCAAATAATACCTGAGATACACCAAACCTGTGGATGTATCCGGTCTGCAGTAATGAGGTCTTTACTTCAAGGAGCTACTGTTCCATCTACATTATGACAGTCTCACAAATCATCCTGAGATGATGAGATGAATTATGACTGAAAGATTTTGGATACATGCAGCTGAAAGAAGCTTCCTCCTTAGGATGGATGAGCTCAGTCTTGGAGAGAGGATTATAAATCAGAGTAGAGCTGCTGCTTCTCTGCATCAAAAGTAATCAGCTGAGGTGGTTTGGACAACGGATTAGGACGCTCCAGGCACCTCATAATAGGAGGAACACTCAGGCGATTCTGATATACGTATATATCCTCTCTGGCCTGCAATCGCTGCCCAGAAGGAGACTGTTTTTGGGAGGAGGGTTTCTAAAAGTGGTTATTTCTTAGTGGGATTTAGATAACTGACATCACTGACTTAGGGTGTTTTCATACCTGCAGTGTTTAGTCTGTTCAAACTGAACCTTGGTCTGTTTTCATTCTTTGTTTGGTTTGATGGTGTAGGTGAACACAGTAATCATTCTAGGATGGAACAAAAGCACCACACTGGGACTCATTGGAGGAGGTGGTCTTGGCTCCAAATGAACTCCAGTTGTTTGTTTACAGCGTGAACACAATCTGACCTCGATCCAACACAACCACCACATGAAATCTGCAAGTTTGAACCAAATGCTCTCCTATAGCCATGCTTTGTGCTGCATTCTGGGATGTGGGAGGGCACACACACATCAGCAGCCACTGAGTATCTCCTGGCTAGCTGAAAATGAACCAATGACTTGCATGGATGATCAGGAATTCCGTTACCTCACTGATAATTGAGATGACTAGATTTATCAGCTCTGACTCATCGAAACACAGAAGAGTTCAAATAGTTGATAACAGCTCAGAGAGAGAGGGTGAGACTGTGCTGTGGACTCAGGATCAGAACCATTTTCCAGGTAGCCCCGCCTCCAGGAAATCTGACCAATCAGCAGATCGAACATTCTCACCTGGTTTGTCGTGATGCTTTTTGCCGTGTTTGCAGTTTCCTAATTGTGAAAGGAAAGTGAACCACCAGAAACAAGAAATTAACAAAATTATGAACTGATTCTGACCAAGAAACCAAACTACAGTGAAAACATCCTCAGAGGATAAATCCAGTTATCATGTGTTTAGGATAGGAGCAGGAAACGCGTTTGTGTGACTGCTCCAGTGACATCTTCCTGCCAGCAGCTGTTGTTACCACACACTGAGTGTAATTTGTTTCATCTAGTAAATGGATAAACTCCAAAAACACTACAGTAATAATAATAGTGTGTGTGTGATGGGGTGTTACAAAGTTAAGGTTTAGATAAAATGATAGCAAATACTTTTATAACTGCAGTGAAGGGAATGGGTTGGTGGAATCGGGGTGATTGTTTCCCGTTGCTCACCTTTAAGCTATAAGCTAAGCTCATTTTGGCTCTTAACATCATTTTTCTCTATAAGACTGTTGAAGCAGCCGCATTTCCAACTGGCAGCATGAGCACATTTTTGCACATTTAGAGAGATAATTATGCAAATTTGAGGAAACAGTAAAGCACATCAGATATTATTCATGAGTGTTTCTGGATTTGAGTTATTATAAAGGATTTGTCTAAATTTACTCATCAGCCTCTCTGGTTTTTTTCTCCTTGTGTCGATAATACCTGTCTGACACTTTCTCCCGTGTTTCCCTGTGATCTCTCCTGTCACCCTCCTCTATTTTATCAAACACCAATATCATCCACAGCCTCTCATTGAGTCTCAACTAGTGTCGCTCCACCAGTCAAGGTTGGTGGATGCAATCGATCAGAGCAATTTCTTCCACAGAGGGCTCATTGGACGGGCTGCAGAATTTATGAGTCAGTGGATTATGCCTGATCAGAATGGGGAGGGTTGGGTTTTTTTTTTAAAGATTTTGTTTTGATCCATTTTCACCAGCCTGGCTGCAACCCTCCTCCTCTTTTTCGTCTTCTTCTTAGTCCGCTCCTATAAGTCACTGATGCATTTGCATACAGCAATCAGATGTGACGGGCTGCTCAGTGAAGGCTTGTTTCACATTTGAAGGGATAAATGGGATCAGACAGGCTGGAGGATGAATGCAGAAGAGCCACAACCTCTCCTACTCAGAATACAATGCTGCCAATTTAGACATTTGCCTTCATTTCTAGTATTTTTACACAAATCAATTTTGTATTAAACTTTTGCATGCATGCATTTATTTCACTCTAATTATGCTGTTTTAGCTGAAAGTGCAGCATCAACAAAGAAAGGAGGAAAAAGTGCATGATCCAAAATCAAATAAATATGATCGTAATGACTACTGATCCTCATCCCACTGTGTTGCATTTATGCAATGTTGAATGTGCAGCGGTGTCTGCAGTAGGAGTCAATGAATCTTCATAAATTATGTTTCTTTGTTGCCATGGAAGTGACAGCATCTGCTGACTCCAAGTGATGGATGTCAGATGGATGTCAAATTACGCTCAGCCTCCAAGCCCATATTGTGGTTATCTAAAGCAGCCACACATATAGAAAGGATAATCATGAAACTGTTTCGTCTCTGCTGGTTTTCTCGTGCCCACAGTCGGGCCAGCGCTGCAATACAATTACATTGTATAGAGAGCTATCATTGTCTGGAACACAGTAGCCAATGAAAAATTAAAAATCTCTGCAGGCATGAGGAGTCAACTTGTCCATACAGATCCGTCAGAGCAAGACAGATTCCCCACCCTTGGAGTTAAACAAACGAGGTCCTATCTAGTGGCCTGCTGCTTGGCTCAACACTGCTTCCTGTGCAGAATAGCAATTAACCAGAAGGGGATGTGCCTTACAACTCAGACATTATGAAACAAGCTCTAATGCTGAACATTTAAAAGTGAGAATGCTTGCTTCCTGTAGAGACATGTAATATTTAATAGTAAGCAAGCCCTAACCTAATCACAGCATATCGCCCCTGGCAGCTCCTATAGTGACACTGCATTGTTTCTGCCAGATTCCTATAGAGCGTCTGCTGTGCTCAGCAGAGATCTAATCAAACACCCTTTTCCCAATGACAACAGCATCGCTTTCATGTTCCAATGGGTTATCCTTATGCAGCAGATTTCACGTGAAGCTTTGATTTATGGCCTGAGATCAACAGTGACGCAGCTCAAACTTCTGAAGATCGACCAGCAGCGTGTTGAGAGGAGAAACAGGAAGTTTATCTGACATCACAGAGCCAGGATCAGTGTGATTGTTGACCCAGTTGTCAATACGTTGGATGAACTTTGCCAAAGAGGATGCAGCCTCATACAACAGCCCTGCAGCTGACTGAGACCACGCTTAGAGGATTAGTAGATGTTGATTGATGCTTTTCATCAGCTTTAGGGGCTCAAATAATTAGCTAGCTCTAATGCAGGTGGTCTTTTTGCTCCTGTTGTTTACAAATTAAAAGGAAATAGACAAAATCATTTCAAGAATTCTACTTTTGTCCTGTGTGTGAGTTCATTTCCTCACAGTTTAACTTCCACCATGCGATGATCTCCGTCACTAATCAGAACTCACCTCTTTTGTTCCTGTCTAAAGTCCCCTCAGTGGTAAAGGTCCACCAGAAACCCTCTCGCTCCCGCTTTCAGGGATTAGACGGATCAAGTGTCAAACGGGGTCTCAGGGTTGGTTTTTGTTTGCTTGTTTTATGAAAGCGTCCCTTACTATCCCAGGAGGAGCACACACACACACACACACACACACACACACACACACACCTCCCACCTCCGAAAACACAACAGCGACCTACCCCGCTTCTCCTCCCGCGCGCGTGCGGACCTGATCTCCGCAGCACTTTGATCGAGCGACAAGAAAGAACCAGTTTAACATCAAAAATCAAAATAAAGACAGAGAAATCACCAGAGGAGATGCTCCGTCGGCTCCGATCCGAGCAGCGGGTTACAGTCCGCTCATTGCCGCCGGACGCTGGGAGGAAACTGGACGTCAGCGCTGATGATGGTCGACTCAGACTCTGATATTGTTATGCAGCTTTGATCCCCCCCTCATCCATCCACTCCCCCTTGTTCCTGCCTTCACCGGATGCTATCCTCCAATAGTGACCCGCTCTTCTAATTGTCCCCGCTTGAATAGACTCCCTCCCCCTTTTTTCTCCCATTTCTCTCTTTCTCTGCTCACACAGAGGATCGGCGCTCTTTATGATCGTCTTTATTCTCATGTAGTCACTTTAATGTGTTCATTGTGTGTCTCTTATTGATATGAGGAGATTCAGTAGTTTCAGGTGAGCCTATGAGGTTTGACTGAGTAACTTTAGGGAAACAGCACGTTTGATGGTTTCAGCACCACGGACAGAGTCTTTTATTTTGAAAGGTCCGGGTACAACCTGCGGCTCTCCCTCTGAAGATGAGGCCATGGAGCTCTAACCAAACCTGAACAATGTTTAGGGATTCACCAGTACCACAATGAGTACAAATATAAGTACTTAGTAACCACACATACAAATCAGTGTGAATGAACAAGTATAAACATTCTAAGTTAGTAAAAGTATTAATGCAGTCTTACTGTGTTTTCTAACATGATTTTGTCTTGTCTGTCTCTTTTCTCCGTTCCCCTCTTTGTCGCTTTCTCTCCCTTGATATACCATTTTGTTGTTTTTTTTTTGTTTTGTTGTTTTTTCCTTGTCTCTCTGCCTGTCCACTCATGCCAGATGTGGTCAGTCATGCCATGAATTGGATAAAGTCAACAGGAGGAGTACATTCAGGATTCGTCCTGTAGAGTAAATCTGCTCTGAAAGGCATTCACATCCATTGTTCTATCTGTCCAGATTATCTGAACAACACATGTTACAAAAACTTCAATGGTAAATGGTCGCATTTGTATAGCACTTTGCAGTCATGGACCCCAAAGTGCTTTTCAGTCATCCATTCGGCAGTAAGCCATAGAAGTGGAGCTGCCATGCACCAAGGAACCACCAGCAGGCAATTTGAGTGAAGGAAAAAAAATGAATGAATTAAATAAATAAATAAATAAACAAATAAATAAATAAGAAATCAATTGCTAGTTTTGCTTTAAAAAGACAAAAAAATTACTTTACCACTCAAAATAATTGTGTGACCACTCTTTTGTGTTCATTAAAGAATATTCATTTTTGGTTGGCTAATATTTTGAGGCTTGACATAATTTCTAACGCGGACGTTGTGGTTACTGTATTTTATTTTCTCTAGTCTGAGAAGAAACATGGTAGATTTTAGCAGCACCTAAGCAGAAACGTTGTTACTGATGCACCCAAGGTTGCACTACCTGCAGCTTTCTGCCCACACATCAGACGCAATTTGGACGAGAAACGGTGCACTTCACGTCTTCCATGCGGCTACATTTTATCTGTATTTTACAGATGTATATGTGAGTGGTACCATTCCTGGGACCAGTAACAACTTTTGGGTTTTTATTGTGGTCAGCCTCCATTAGTCTCAGATAAGGGGATCAAGTCCAGTGATAACAGGACCACAACACTAACATCCATTATGGGCATGATTCCTTTGAATGATCTTCCTTTTTTTCCAGTGCAGAGAATTCAAGTTAAGGGAGGGCAGATTGGAGATCAAAACTCTGACATCATGCACAACAGTACCTGTAAACAAATAGACAAAGGGGTCAGAGAGGGTGAAGTGTGGAGCTTTCAAAGAAATGCTCTCCAACAAAGATGAGATATTCTGTGAACTCAATGGCTTCTTCAGGTCTCATCTTGGAAAAGCACAAAATGGTTCTAAGAACTAATGTGTGCCAAGCAGAATGAACAGGAACCCCCACAAGAATTTGTGTCTCACATGATTGGTCTTAAACAGAAAATATGTTTTCTGTCTAATCTGTCCAGCACAAACATTTGTTAAACCCAAAGATCACCCAATAGGTTTTCCTCCAAACCATTCAGGGTTCATGGTCCGAACACACTGATGTCAGACAGCAGCTGAAGTTACAGATGAGGAAATTGTTAGATATGTTACAAAAATGATCCGTGATGAAAATGAACATCAATGTAGAATCGGTTTGACCTGACTGAAGGCCACACATGTACTCAGTCTCTGAGCAGATGGGAGAGACCAAGCTGTAAATAAAAAGGAACAACAGATAATGCAGTAACTGTGTGCTCAGCTGCAGACGACATGGTGGGGGCTTTAATGGACCAGCAACCACAAAAAGAGTCCAGTCAAATCCTATCACCCCACCCAGGGCAGGCCAGACCACAGCACAACCCCCCGTTACACCCACACATGAGTCCCTGACCATAACAGGAACACTGAAGTGATGATTGGCAAAAGGGCCACTCAAATGCATCACGGTTATGCAACAATGGTGCTTTTTGATTTGGTCTCACAAGTCCTGTAAGCATAATTGACAGGTACTGGAGAGAGATCTCCTCGACCCAGGGGGAAAACGTTGACCTGTAATCTGCTAAAAGGCAGACCATACTACATGATGGATGGGTGGAGCTGACAGTCAGCCTACCAGGAAATGACTATCCAAACTAGACAACACAAGTCCCATTTTTGTGTCAGTCAGCTCCCTATTCCCCGTCCAGTTAGGGTCAAACCTCCTAGAGGTTCAGAGGTGATCTGTGGAAGAGAGCCCTCTGCTGATATACATGCAGTGATCATTGGCTTCCTTCAAAAAGCATTTGCTGTTGAAGCTGACAATGTACCATAGTCAACTTTATTCAGGCCCAGAAGACCTCTGATAACTCTGTTACCACTATCAGAGTTTATAAAGACAAAGTGATGTTCCAGCTGTCAAAACAGTGCAAGTGAATTGCAGAGCTTTGACACAGCTGACCCAGTGGTTCTATATGAACCTTCAGAGTGGAGCTCAACCCTAGAACATCTGAGCGTTGGAGAGGGCCTGTGAGGAATAAGTAAAATCAGGGTACTTAACAGTGGCATCTGGTGAATTTTTTTTGGGTGGGGTGCATTTTTGCAAATCAGTTTTCAGATGCACAAATAATCACACATCACCGCTAGGGCAGGGAATAAAGCAAAATATTTTCATCTGACTGAATATTTTGCTGGTAAAAATCCCTACTACCAGTTCTCTAAAAATGTGGTGCTGTTAGGTCTAATTCTACACATTAAGCAGTAAAGAAATCATGAAGTCTTCATAAGGAGACCTTAGAATAATATCAATATAATCAGATACAAAAAATAAAAAAAAAAAAACAACCACAATGTGGTCACAACAGAAGTAAGAGTTTCAGGGAAAAAGCAACCTGACCTGAACAAGGGCAGAAACACAACTTAATATTCACAATAAGCTTTCTACTGACACCACAAACAAATAAATCCATCTCTAACTAACACAGTCAGATCATTAATGTTACAATTCAGACAACAAACACTAACCAAGCAAGTCATGACAATCAGCTCAACTAATGAAGTGAATAAACAACAAAAAAACGTCAAATCCACTGATGGGTCCCATCAAAATGAGTTAAAATACGATTTTAGGACACTCATACAAAACTCCCATAGGCCGCCATGGCATTTTTAACAAAAGCAACAAAAAATTCCTCAAAACAGGCTAAAGTACATGAACCAAAGTATTCATTCAACTGTAAGTGTTCCTCTAACATTCGGCCACAACGATAACAGACATGTCACTGTTAAAGGTATAAATTCACTCATCAGGACTTAAAACAGCACCTCTGTCATTTGCTGAAAGGCATTTTGAATGGGGAAAATCTACAACAGACAGATTGTTAATAAAAGAAAAGAAAAAACAAACAAAGTCACTCACCATGGAGTTCATTAAATCAGGTCCCACGGAATCAATCAGCTTTTTGTCACAAGCTGCCAAGAAGGATTCTTTGAATAAATATTAATTTTGTGGCCTCCATAATAACACCATGAGGAAGAACTTCCGGGTCAACTTCCTGATCTGAGCTGAGACTCCGGTTGCTAAATTCAGCGTCCAACAGCTCTCCTATACTCTGCATTGAAGGAGGGTTCCAGTGTGCATGCTCCAGTTAAGGAAAACAAGGTCTATTGGTAAAGATTTGTGCACCCGAGACATGCACAGAAGACCCCAAAGAAACAGGAAGTACATCACACGACCTTTCAGTCCGGTAAAAAATAGTGAGAGAACATTTTAAAACTACACCTAAATGCAGATTATACACAGCACTATATAGTATGTATAGATCATTTAGTTTAATTTTTACAGTTCTTTTAAAACTATTTTGTGATTCTAATCTTCTTCTTCTTCTTCCTCCTCCTGTGAGATGTGGGGCGGCGCCCTAGTGCCCCCTGTTGACGGGCCGCCACTGGTACTTATTATTTCCAACCACACTAAACATGAAATTGTTCTCCCAAGGAGAATCCAGCTGGGCTCTATCCAACATGTAGCCAAGATCCTGTAGATGAGAAGAGCTGAGGAACAGTTTGACATCACCAGTCCTGCCAGTGAGGGCAGAGGTTTGTAATGTCACCATTCCCTTATTTCCCCCAATTGAAGCTTGTGCAGAGTCTGCAGCATTTTCTCATAATAATGATGACATTGGATGTATCCCCTCCCTCCAAATGTCCATCAGGCTGACCCTCCAGTACAGAAGGCTTATGCCTCCATCCCTGAGCCAGTGTATAAGGAGGTGAAGGAGAACATTCAGGACGTGTTAGTTAAAGGGTGGGTTGTTAAATCTCAGTCACCTTGTCCCATTGTATGAGTCTTTGCGTCACTGTATCGACTACAGACTCTTTAATAAAAAGACTGAAGCACCCCTCCCCCACACACAGACCTTGGTTGACTGACTTGGCAGTTCCAGTAGTTTTTCCACATTAGACCAGGCTCACCAGGCTTTTGCTGAGGGTTGTAGACATCTCACTGCTTCACAGCTTCTTGGGGTTTGTATGAGGATTCCATTTGGGCTGTCAAATGCACCAGCTGTTTTCCAAAGACGCATGGAGGAAATGCTTGACAAACTCAAGGACGAGCGTTGCACACCGTATCTAGACGGTGCTTTGCTTCTCCAATCATTTGAGAAGCATGGAGGTGTTGTTAACACGGCTGAACAGACATATCAGAGTGACACAAATGATTCAAATGAAGAAGGAACTACACATTACTGGTTTTGAATACAAAGGGAAAACCTGAGAGATGAGAGACCCATACATTATGACTGAACATCCTGGGGGCCCAGAACCACATGGATCATTCTGGAGAAACTGTGGAACGTTTATCTAAAGAGACTGTAATGGAGGAAGAACAGGGAGGATGCGATGAAGGTGCATCATGTCTGGATGAACTTGAGCCTAATGTTGACCAAACATAGATCCAGATATGTCAATCTGATTGTGAATCTCACCTTGTCCGGAGGAGATCGTCTATGGACAGAAGGACATGACAGACTTTACCTTACCCCTCCCTGGGACAGCCAGCTTCCCAGTCACACCTTGTGGTCAGTGCAATAACAGCCCACTGTTTACTCTTACTATCACCCACAGATTAAAATTTTCCTTTGCAACCCTCCCCATAATATTCAGGGTTTTTTTATTGAATTTTGATGTTTAGAAGGGAGGAAAGTTTGATTTTATTGTTATCACAAGTGTCAGGAGCCACTCTTCTTTCAGGGGGAGTGTGTAGAACATTCAATATAACAGTGTGACCACTCTTATGTGTTCATTAGACATAATGCATTTTCAGTAGTATGTTTTAAAAAAACATGCACAAGTGGAACTTTTGTTACTGGGACTGATGCACCCTGGGTTGTGTGTAGCTTTCTGCCCACGCAGCAGATGCAATCTGGACAACAAATGTTCAGTTCATGTCTTCTTTGATGCTAATTTTTATCTGTGCTTTGCAGATCTGTTTTTCTGTTACTGCTGTACCTTTCTGGTATCTGTAACATAAAGTAGCAGGTCATGTTACAACAAGGCTGTCAGCTGATATTGTCACTGTAAAATAAAAAGTCATATTAGTCTGCGTTTTTCTGTAAACAGTGATGAAAGGTTTCTTTCTGAGTTAGAAAATATTACATAAAAGTTTAGTGCTTCAGTTAATCTGATCTGGAAAAGAGTTCAACAGAAGAGGATAAAAACTTCTGATGTTGAAATGTTAAATAAATTTGTGAAACACTCAAACCAAACGTCTCAGTGAGGTGAGTCCTAGTTAGGAAAATGACTCTTAGATGAACAATAAATACACAAATGACATGATGTGTGCTTCAAAGTGCATTTGCTTTATATACCTGCAGTTATCTCTGCTTCCACAGATCGAACTGTTCCTCAGCTGATCAGAATCAAACTGTTGGATTTTAAAATGTGGGTGTTTTTCTGAAGTAGCCAATCATAGAGAACAACTTCTGGCCTTTAAACAACCAGATAGAGTATCAGGATTAGTACGTTCATCAAAAACCTGCCATCCTATACATGTCTACTGCCCTCTGGTGGAGGATCTACAGGTGGACAGGGACAATGTTATTTCTTTATTACAGTTTTATTGTTACAAAATTCATTCAGATGTTTGGGTCAGAATTTGGTGAACATTGATCATCCTGCCTTGTATCAATGGTTCAGGCTGGTGGTGGTGAAATGGGGAGGTTTCCATGTCCCACTTTGGACCCCTTAGAACCAAATGATCCTGCTTTAAACTCCACAACCTGTTGTTGCTGACCCTGTCCATCCCTTTATGACCACAGTGGACCATCTTCTGATGGTACTCCCAGCAGGATAATGCTCCATGTCTCAAAGATCAGATCTTCTCTAACTGGTTTCTAGAACATGATGAGTTCACTAGACTCCAATGACCTCCAGAGTCACCAGATCTCAATCCAGTCCAGAACCTTTCAGATGAACAGGAGATTCACATCATGGATGTTCAGCTGACAAATCTCCTGCAACTGTGATGCTGTCATGTCTAACCCATGATATGACGCTGTGGTTCAGCAATTCATTCCTAGAACAACTAGAACATGTAAAGGAAAGACCACATGGAATGGAATGAAAGTCTAAAACTCTTTCAGCAGATAAAAGTATTTGAGGACATTGAAAAAAAACCTGATGTGTTTTATTATTGTTTGCTTTGGGTAAATCATTATTTATCTCCAAGTAAATGAACTAATTTACTCTTTTTCTACAAATATGAGGAGAACTGGAATAGTTCTATAGCAACACAATGATGAAATTGATAATGTATAATTTTAAGGGGTGAAGTAAACTCTGTGAATCTACATATAATATTTTGTTTGGACTGTTGCTAAAAGCGTCTGCGTTGTAAAGGTTGCAGACCCGGTGTTATGGGAACCTAAACAGCTGATGCTCTGTGTGCTGATCATGTGAGACAGGCGCTCCAAGTTTTATTTCCTGCTGTGTCTGGCGATGACAAGAAAAAGAAAAGAGAGCTCTAGCAGAACAGATCAGTACGGAACCCGAGCTGCCAGGTGAAGTCATGTTGAACTGTGACTGTCAGTCCTGCCAAACCACATTGCACAACCACACTAGACGGCCATACCCCTGATTCAGGTTTCTGGGGCTTCTGTAGCTCATTGTATCACTTAAATTTGTTTTATTTTTAGACAGAAGCTCAATTTTATTTGTTGTGCAGTGATTCTATAACACAGTTGCCAGCTTACATAATCATACTTAGCAGATGAACTCAAAACCCTCTACGTGGGCACTGATCATCCAACTGTCCTTTTCTTCATTTCAATTTAACTTTAATGTTTTAACTCGGGGGTCTGCAACCTTTATGGATGAAAAATACACTTTTACCCTCTCTCCTACAAAAATAAGAGCTACAATATCAACTCAGTCCTTGAGATTTTATATCCTAATGCGTCCTGGTTTTTTTTTATTTTTAACTGTTATGCAACAATAAATAAAGCCCATAAGAATTTGACACTTTCTGGTTCAGATTTACACATACTCTTCTCATTTCTGCAGGACACGAGAAAGATTAGTTGCACAGAATAGAGATAAATCAAAGTGTCACTTCAATGAATGAGACAACAAACAAACAAATGTCAGGTTGTTATTTGTGACGTAACTAACTAAATAAATGAATGACAATAGAGTGCTTATAAAGCATTCAAAAGAAGATATTTTGTTTTTCTGTTTCTTCAGTTACAATAATAAACTGGTGAATAGTTCTGCTGCATCATAGATTCATAGTCTTAGATGTAAAACTGCTCTGTATGTCAGAAAGTTGAACTAAACAAAGTGATATCAAAACTATTAGCTCTATAATAAAACTGAGCACATTGTCTTGGTTAATTCTATTACGGTGTAAGTTCAGGTTCTGGTCAAGTTCTGAACCAAGAGGTCTAGTCCAGGTTCTGGTCTCGGACGGGAGGAACAGACCGTTCCAGAACTTTAAACTACAGCTCTTGTTTTTGGCTCAGATGCTCCAGCAGGTGCCTGACCTTACTTCTAGCTACACTGGAGACTTTCCACTCTTCTCCACTACAAGACACGATCAGCTTGAATACATAAAGATATAATAACTCCCTACCTCCAAATCCAACCATAACCATAACAGCATTTAAGGCCCAACTTGTTTTTGACCTTCAGTTTCTATCTTTGTCTGGATGGCATCAACCTGTGACTCAACACTGCAGTGGGAAACTCCAGAATCTGTCTCATGTTAAGGTCAGGTTACCAAAAAGCAGGAACTTCCAAAAGTCTGAGATAACTTTAATGTCATTTTACATTAACGTGGCTCTCTGGAGCATTTTTCTCTGTATCAAAGTTTTCTAAATGTTTTAAATGATATTTCAGGTCTAAACTATGATCTATGGGTTGAGTTCCACAACATCTGTCATTCTGATGAAGACCCTCCTTCCTCCTAGAGACCCCTTTCCATTATTTCTTGCCGCCGACATTTTTTAGCCAATGAAATTCAAATGTCTGCATTCTCTCAACATGCACGCGCATCGACCAAACCTGTACCAGTAGGGGGCGCTGTCGTACAGGACGCTCCGTGTGTTTCTCTGTTTGCGTCTCAGCCTCACAGCTCATTTCTACTAAAAACCTACCCATTCTCCAGCTAAAGATGGATTTATTTTTATTTTTAAACCTTTCACCTCACAGAATGGCAAGGCTTGACAGGATTATGCGTTTATTTTGGTCAGAAAGTTCATCCAGGGCCGAGTCAAGTTCAGCTTCAGTCCAGCAGCAGCTCTCTGCTAACAGAGCTAATATCAGAAGCAGCAGGGACAGAGAGGGCTCATCAGACCCTCGTAGTATTGTTGGAATAAAACTGTGAACTGTGAGTGATTAAACCCTACATATTGAGCTGTACAGTTTATGCCCAAAGTATATGCGCCGCGTGCACGCGCGCACATGCAACCGGACGCGCGTGTCGAGATGTTTTGAGGAGGAGCCTTTGGACGTTAAATTCAAAAACTGCTCTCTTGCTGAAATAATCCAGAGTGCGGCTTTAAAGGCACACTATGCAATTTTTACTTGTTCTTTGCACCCCCTAGTGTCCATTTTAAATCACTGTCATAAAAACGTTAGCATTGGTTTAGCTCAGAAACACCTAAATCTAACTGTTGAAATGTCTCCTCAGCCTTCATTGCTTTCTACTGGAGCGGTTCATCACTCATTCAAAGAAACCAGCTGTGTTTAAGCAGGGAGAGATGGAAAAAATGCAGGAATCATGAGCTAACAACACTCTGGTGCTAGCATAACAGCAAGCCACATTGGGTTAGCCTAACCCTCGTGAGATACGTGACTTTGTGAGACTTCAGGGCACCGGACCAGAGACTCAGAAGTTGCAAACGTCATATTCTGGACACAAGCAGCAGATGGGACTGAGTGACTTTTCATTAACCCTGTAAAGAGTCATATTAGCACATAGTGGCTCAAAGAAAAGATTTCAAAATATGACAAATTTACATAGTGTGCCTTTAATGTCCTAATAAATCCCTTATTAGCATCTCCACCTCCAAGAGAGCTCCCCCTGCCGCCTTAAACTAGCTCCCTTTAAAATATGAGTTTAAAATTCTTATAATGGCTCGAATCAATCATATATTAAAAATATACTTGTCCCTTAAAACTCAAGTCCAGAATTAGAGATTTTTTGTTCTTTGTTTTTTCTGTCAGAGGAACCAGTCAGATGTTAAAAGGCAGATTATTTTCCTGTTTCAGAGACTCAGCCTAATATTGATCCTGTGGAAAATAAATGTCTTGACTCATTTTTGCACTAAGTTGTATTAAAATCCCATCCTTTTTTGTTTTGTTTATAGCTTTTTACTTTTTTCTGTTTTAATTGGTCATTTTATTAATTTTCTACTAATTCTTGTTACATGTCATGTTTTTCTATTTATTGCTTGTGTCTTTATAAATGTAGTTTTACCATGTAAAGCAGTTAGAAATGGATCCCTGTTGTGCTGGATAAATACAAGTTCATTCATTTGATTTCAAAGATTGGAACAGGTAATGGTTGCTAGAATTCGAATAAATTGTCTTAATTAGTTTAATTAATGATCAAGTAAGTATAATTTGCTATTTTAATTGTTGTATCCTTACACCTTTTTTGACCTTTTACTTTTAATTCAAGTGATCATTTGGAATTAGTGAACAAGACTTCAGGCAAAAAATATCACCTCTTACTGCAGTTTGAGCTGCTTCTCTCTCACTTCTTGTACCAATAATTTCATGCAAATTGTTCATCATGTTGTTACAGATGCAAACAGAAAGAATGTTATCAGTAGGTCTGACAGGTCCCTACCTAACTTTACCCTAAACTTCATGGTCTGCAGATCAATCTAACGTGGAACAAAGAGGTCCGCCAGAGGAGGTGCTTTTGAAGAACATAGTCCCCGAGGAGGCTGCAGCCTACGTGTTTAACTGCAGGTTTGTTCTAATTAAAACTAAATCAAAGCTCCAAACTCACAAATTAAACAACCTAACTGATGAAGGCAGTGAAGGGCTGGAAACCCATGTCCTGAGAGGCAACATCAGTTAGATGGCTTTAAAGAGCGCTTGAAGTGCCGTCAGAAGGAGTTTAGTTAATTGTATGTTGTTTTTGCCAGTTTTTATTTATATATTTTATTTGTTTTATTCTTTTGTATGTTTAAATGAATGCTGCTATACCTTATTAATAGTTTTTTTTACCTTTTAGTACTTTATTACCTATGCCAGTTGTTTAAAAGGGCTTTATAAATAAAGTTGGATGGATAATAATCGTTTTGTCAAAACCTCCCTGGTGTATTTTTCCTTTGGCTGTTTAATGTTAGAGGGTATAGCGAGCTTGCTTTAGGCTTGTTATGACAACATGGCACTAACTATAGAGCCCCTACGGGGACAGGGGGGAGAAGAAGAGAAGCATGTGTGTATCTTGTGCCGTTGTCTTCTGACGATCCAGGATCAGGCTGAGGGAACAGCGGCTCAGTTCTCCTTCACCTCCGTTGAGGTTCTAAGGTGTTCCCAGATCATCCTGGATGTTTAATCCCTCCAGATTGTCCTGGATCTGCCCTGGAAACTCCTCCCAGAAGGACATGTCCAAAACATCCTGACCTCAGTTCTCAACGTACAGAAGCAGCAACACTACTCCATGTCTGAGCTCCTCACACTCTAAATCTGAACCCATGTGGAGGAAACCTATTTTGGTCACCTGTATTTGTGATCTCATTGTAGTGGTCATTACTCAAAGCTTATGACCACAAGTGAGACACGGAACGTAGGTCGACTGTTAAATCAGATTCTTTGCTTTGCGTCTTCGCTCTCTCCACATCACATCGCTGCACCTGAGCCTCCTGTCTGATCCAATGCACACCACATGGTCGCTACTTGGTTTCTATAAGAAAGCTATTTTTAATTATTTTAAAAAAGCTTCGCTGCTGAAGAACTCTACATTTAGTCACAGGTTTTATCACCCTGGTCCTCTTTTTATTCAACAAAATTCTGATTATTTCAAATAAATATAATATTTTATAAGATTCTTCATATTTCTGGTTCAAGGCCATTTAAAAACCTGCAATACTCACTAATATAATACAAGACAGACAAACTCCTTTATTTATAAATTCACCCAATCAGACACAGAGAAACTTTAATGTACTAAAAATGTATTTCAGTCAAAATCTTAAATGTTTTAAAACAAGCTAAAAGCATGTCTATTAAACCAAGCCAGTATCATTTTATTGGTTTTTACTTTCTTAATGTTTTGATCTCTTAATGTTGTTTTATTTGTGTGACATGGCTGCTGAAAAGATTTGAATGACATTGCACTGATGATGTTAGGTGACACAGTTAGCCCCTAGGGTTCCCTAATCTCACCTGGACATCATTTTTTTTGGATTACATTTTGATGACTATTTTTTAGTTTTGTGCAAATAAATGAAAAAACGGTGACAGCATCAAGAAGTTTTGAGTGGATTTTCAGCAGGCAACACCTAAAAATCCACCAGTAAGACACCAGTAAGTTACAGTTTGAACACTCTACCAAATCCATGAATTCAGATGTTCCAGTGAAGACATGAATGCACAGGTTTGATGTGGAGGAATCTGACTGGCCTGCACAGAACCCTGACCTCAACCCAACACATTTTAAAAGACTTAGAACAGAGACTGAGAAACACAGCTTCTGATGCAACATCTGACACATATATTTCTATTAAAGAGGTGAATAATTCCCATAAACACTTTCTTAAACCTTCTGGAATGCTTTCCCAGAATAGTGCTGTTAAAGCTGCTAAGATCAACTCCATAATAAACCCTGCATTAGGAATAGGCTCTCAGTAAAGTGAACGTGTTAAAGCAGAATCTGGATGCTTTAGGCATTATAGTGTCACTCAAAATATCTGTAACAGGTGAATAAATCTAAGAACTGGGTGACACTCAGGGTCTGATGTGACCCGTGATGCTGTGGTTCAACAAACAAAACCACTACAGTCCAGGTGGTGACGCTGCTAATAGAGTGGAAATGCAACATAAAGAGAGCAGCAGCACCAAAACCAGAAGACTGTGGTTTTGTAGCCGTTATAGTTTTGCGCGATGCACATGCACGTTGATTGACAGTCGACAATGTAGAATCTTGAATTCTATTAGCTTACAAAATTCACCGGTTAATAGGAGTCTATATGGGAGGAAGGAGGGTCTTCAGAAGAATAACAGATGTTGTGGAAATCTAGAACTGAACTATCATCTGAAACATTTATAAAACTGCAGCTTTAAATCACTACGAATTGTCTGAGTATAAGTTAGATCATGACAGTTTTGTTCATAAATTGTCCATACTCTGATTAGCTGTTAGCTTAGAGGTTGTTCATAAAACCCTATTTTTGAGATAAATCTGTTAACTGTTGTCTGCAGGTGTGATACTAACTAAATTCTCTACATTACCCCATAACCCTTTTCTGACCTACAGCAGTGTCCATACTGTGAACTCTCATACATAGAGGTGTTTTAGTCCATCCCACTCATTGAAAATCTCCTGATGGCTTTAGGGAGCACCGAATGCATTTCTGATGGTTGTCAAAAACATTTTAAAAACAACTTTATTATAAAATGTTTTCCCTTTCAGTTTAAATAAACATAACCTTTAAATAAAGAGGCTTATGTAACCCACTGTTTACTTGCTATCTAGCCTTCATCCCCTGAAATATCTGATGGGAATAGAACTTTTCTCCCCAGATCAGTGTAATCCCCGCTTTTTGCGATCATATCTGTCAAAATCACTGACAGCTGTCAAGGTGTGGGGACCAAACGTACCCGAGCTGCACAACAGACTGATTTACTGTGTGATTTGTATGTGTGTGTGTGTGTGTGTGTGTGTGTGTGTGTGTGTGTGTGTGTTGTGGCATCACCGTTGCACAGCCTAATAACATAAGTCTGCGGTAGCCTCGTTTCAGCTGCATCTGACAATCCTCCTGGTGATTAGTGGAACAAATGTCTGCTTGTCGCATTACAGCTGTTGTTTTGCCGGCCATCCCTAAAGCCTGCATGTGCTGCGTGCTTTTTCCTTGGGAGATCATCTCATTACACGGTGTGAACGTGTGGGTGTGAGGGAGCATAGGTTTACATTAAATCACTGTTATCTCCTCAGCATTTGTCTGCGCCTCGTATTGATTTTAAGCCATTTACATCAAAGCACAAACCCAAAAAAAGAAGAAGAAAGAACCTGATTATTTTTGCCAGGATTTTTTTTCCCTTTCTCCCACATTTATATTTAAATTGTGCTCATTTATATTGCTCTGTAAAATTGGTAAACAGTTATTGCCCTGTTGGTGATAAACGGCTCCGTCTCCGTCTGTCTGACTGACTATGAATCAAATCCCGCCTGCTTGAAACGACTCAAACTTGTCAATTTTAGTAACAAAGAGATGAATGAGTCCATTGCAGTTAAATTTCTCAGGACGACAGAGCTCGTCTCAACTTCTTTGTCAGCATATGTCTCTTTATTTGGGCCCTTTTGTTTCACGCTGTGAGGGGAGGAACAGGAAACATTTGTTTTCCCAGACATTTGGACTGTTGAGAGACTAAAGGGCAAAAAAGACACGTCGTTTAAAGACCAGCCTCAGTGGCAGCGATGGACTCTGTGTGCTTCCTCTTTCATTGTAAGGCGAGTTGAGAAGGAAACGCTCCTAATTACAGCCAATCCTGATGGGAGCTTCTGCAAAAGGATGAAGGGTTTTATTTAGGCATAAATGAGCGTGCACGCAGAAACACACACCTGGAAAGAGTCCCCAGGTCCTCAGTCTTCTACAGAGCACTGCTAATGGAACCGGGACTGGTTCAAGTGCACTTTAATAGTTGGGCAGAGCAGAAAATGTGTGGAGAAGTGATTCCTCTACAGATATAAAGGTGTCAGTTTGGCAGCCATGGCATTTAAAGCCAAGTGGGTCTGACTCTGAGGCTGCACTCGGCTTTTAAAGCTGGTAAACACAACTTTCAAACAAAGTTTTGAACCCGTTATTGTGCAAGTAACATCTTCACTGGACTTTGCGTGCACACAAATTGTCCTTGCGTTATGATATGTTGTTTTGCATCATGCGTGATGAATAAAAGGTAGAGGAAGAACACCAGGATGTGAAGAGAGCAGGTGAAAGAAGCCACGTACGCTTTCAGACATTTGAGAGTGATATTAATTACCCTGATGTGAGCTGTAATAAGCTCACGCTGGGCCAGAGAGGGTAGGAGGAGATCATTAAAATCAAAGCACACACACACACACACACAGCATTATGCTCGACGTCTAAATGACGCACAATCAGACACAAACTAATGTACCTGCTCACGCGTGGCTGCCTCCCCACAACGAGATGTGCATCATCGTGTGTTTGCACGCTCAGACACGAATGTGCACATGCAGGCAGCTGTTAATCAAACTAAGAGAGATGTGACTTTTAACTACAGTGGTGTGTGATTAGTGTGTTCAGGCCCTCATCAAAGAACACACACACACACACAGATGAAACCTCTGATGTCAAACCAGCCCACGCATAGTGGATCTGAGCATATTAGGAAAAAAAAAAGAAAAACCCAGATAGGTGCTTTGTGATTAGAAAATCAATCCAGTTGTGTGATAAATTGCAGCCAGTCACAGGATTCTGCCTGAAATCCTTAAATAATGACTTTGAGCGTGGAGTTTTCAAGGTTTTGGGAGTGTTTACATTTTTGATGACGTGCTCCAAACCAGAGATGATCCAAAAAGTCACCAGGTGATCGTAATTCATTAGTCAGCGTGATCGGCCAATCTGACACTAGACGTAACTTTTTAGTTTTTTAGCAAACATCAGGTATTTTCAGTCTGAGTTAAATAATCAATAATTCATGCTAACAGCTCTTCCCAGTGAAAGTTTGTTTTTTTATCAGAGGTATAACACAACATAGGTACCACTGGTAATTATATTTCTTTGACATAAATCAGAATATGCCTGAATTTGTATCAGCAGCTCAGAGCTGAACCATAACCAGTGATTGGTACCAGCCCTCAGCGCAGCTCTGTTTGAAGATGTAACTAACACACTGGGTTTTTCCAGAATAATAAACTTTTATGAGACGAGGGAGTAAAATAACCGTTTTGAGAAAACATTTGTGGAGATCATCACTAATGTGAGGTGCTGGAAAATTTTGAAAACTCACATTGAAAGTGCATGAATTGGATTTTGGCAGAAGTGAAAGAAACATGTTGTTATAAAAAGTACAAGAAATGTGGCAAATGACAGACATGGACCCATACATGATTAGAACATATACAATAAAACAAACAAGACTAAATAACAGATAAATCAAAGTTGAATAGATAAATATTAGAGCTGAACAGTTGTATAAAGCCCTTAAGGGGACAGGAGATTAAACTGGTTAGATCTGCAGCTGAGTGTGTGAATGGTTGTCTTATTGGTCTCTGTGTGACTGTGATGGACTGGTGACCTGTCTGGGAAGTCCCCCTGCGTCTCGCCCAGTGACTGCTGGAGATAGACACCAGCTCTGCTTGACCCTTACTGGATGAAGCAGGTAAGAAAATACATGGATAGATAAACTCTAGTGTACAGTTAGTTGTCATGAACGCCGTCTCAAACCGCCCTACCATGTAGCCCCTACCAGATATCATATAGAAAGGCTAGATGGATCATCAGTGTAGCCACATGGCGGCCATCTTACCACCGACAGCTGACGTTCTGCTCTCTACGGTAGCAGATGGAAGGTGAGTAATCAACTTAACTAAAAATACTCTCAACTCAATGAAAAATGAACAAATTTACAAACGGTTTACTTACAAGCTTTATTATGTATAGACTTGAGATAGAATACTTTTCACAGTTTATGAGTTTCCCGACCATTATCAATATATTTCACAGCCATGTCTCTGATGTTTATAACAAAGCAAACCGTTGGAAAATCTGTTAAAAATTGAGCAAGTTAGAGGTATTTAATAGTACACGGTCCATTAACACCAATGTTAGGAAAAGGGGCAGCTGTCCGTGGTAAGATGGCCGCCACGTAGCTACGTCAGGGTCCATTGGCAAACAGTGCAGGTAAGATATCTAGCCTTTATATATGATATCTATGGCCCCTACATCATCACACTCTCCTATAAATGGAAGCCATGTCCGCCAGTCACCGCTGAGTCATCGATTCTTCTAATCCATGGCAAGAGTTCTGAACCTTTTAGCCCAGTCTACCAACCTTCTACTCACCAGTAAGTCACTTTCCAGAACATTTAAACAATATCGCTGTCCATCGAGGCTCATACAGGTGTTCCCACATTAACTGCGTGTTAGCAGTTTCATTCGCACTCCTGTGTTTGGGACGCATTACACGCTACAACCAAACTACAACCGAACTGTATTCTCAGTCCATTCCCCTATCAAGTCTGACAGACATGCTTTCCTTTAACCAGAAAAGGGATTTTGCTAATTTGATTCTGATATTTTATTGCAAACATAAAAAATGATTATTTCCAGTTTAGTATCTCGTCTATAACACCTAGGATGAGACTGGAGTCATTGTGTCATTTCTAATTGAAAGTGTTAGGTTTGAATCAGAATAAATGTCATTTTAAGGGAAAATAACAAAACATGATATTTATTCACATTGATGAATCATTTATTTAGTTTGAAACATTTAAAATGTTGATACAAATCCAAATTTGCTTTGAATACAAACACATATGTGTGTATGTGAGGAAATACTCATTAGTATCATCTGTATACAGGAGAGAACATTAGTATTGCTTTGCATACGTTAAGTCAATGCAGCAGGCATTAAAATATATCAAAAACAAGAGTTCCTAGAATAGATCCCTGTGGTACACCACAGTGTAACAACTTAATGTTAATGGTTACGTGCTGTTGTCAGTTTTCATTTTGATTTTGAATCTATTTATAGGTGACTCCCTGTGTAGTTTGTAGTTTGCTGAGTAATAGCATCAAAGGGTTTTGATTATCTGAGAATGATCCCAAAAGCAAATTCATCATTGCTCATAGCTAAGTTAAATTTATCAGTATATGTCCCAGCTCCCCCAGCTGGCCGCACATCTCATGTCCTCCAATAAACCTGAAAAAAAAAACAAGAAGAGTAATTTCAGTCTAACATCTTCAACCAAGACATCCAATCCAAAAAGAAACGTAAAAAAAAATCTATAAAGAACTAAACCCCTCTAGGTCAAATATACGAGTCATTGGTATTGTGTTTACACATCAAAAACCAAAATGTGACAGTGGTGTTGCTGTCACCTGCCTGTGCTGGCTCTGGAAGAAGTCATCAGACATTAATCGTGACAAGCTACATCATGTGACAGCGAAATCCATCACTTGACAACTTCAAGGAGCATCATTAGCTGATGAACATAAAGAAGAATGTTGCAGCTAAAGGACATGGCACTTTCTCAGCAGCTGATGACACAACACAACAAAACAAAAAGATACTGGTGTCTAAGAAACACCCTCTGTCATTGTGTGACTGATGTCAGCCCTACAGCATTAAGCTAGCCTGTACATTAAAGGAAACCTGGGAGCATGCTCCTTTGTGATGGACAAAAATGTAAGATGTGAGCTCAGAATATAATTCAGCTATTATAAAAACAGAATAAATGTGCATTCACTACTGTCTTGACTGGCTATGGTTCAAGGTGGCGTGGTCACTTCTCTGTTTAAATCATCATTTCACATCACCTGATGCTCACCTGACCTAGAATCAATTACTTTGTATTAGTTTTGAAAAATGACAATAATGCAACACTGGCTAAAACAAAAATGTTCTGCTTATCCAGAAAAAGGGAAGCCCAGACTCTCCTCTCCCCAGCCACCTCCACCAGCTTCTCTGGTGGGATCCCAAGGCATTCCCAGACCAGGCTACAGATATAATCCTTCAGAGTGTCCACCTGCTGTCAGAACATGCCCAAAACACCTCCTCAGGGAGGTGTCCAGGAGGCGTCTTGACCAGATGCCTGAACCACCTCAGCTGGTTTCTCTCAATGTGAAGGAGCAGCAGTTCTACAAGTCACCAGATCTCAATCCAGTCCAGAGCCTTAGAGATGTGGTGAACGGGAGACTCTCATCATGGATGATGCTGTCACATGTCTACATGGACCAGAACCTCTCTGAATAGTGAGCGTATGTCAGTAATAAAAATGTCTTCTTTTTCATTTAGCATAGAAATTAGCAGAACCAAAAGTCAAACTACAGTATGATCTGATTTGAGTTAAAAGACGTTTGCTGTCATTTGTGACAGAAATCAAATCACTCAGTCCACTGAAAAGAATTCCTCCCGCTCAGACTTTGGTCCATGATGGTAAATGTCTGGTGAATTTGATGTGTAATGGTTTTCTACGGTGTGTGCTTGTAATTAAAGTCTGGTCCCTGAGTGACGGTCCCCAGGAGACCCTGAGGGTATTAATCCTACCCAGAGCATATAAGAGAATTATTTTCTGAGCACTGCCAAAGGAGTTTGTAAAATCAAGACGTGTAAAAGTAAAATTAAGAGCAGATGTCAGCAGAGGTAAGTGAAAAATGACATATTTTATGATTTGGTAAACAGATTTTCTAAAGCTATTGTCTGTTATCTGTATGGATTACAGATAAAAACCACACACACACACACACACACACACACTCATCCTAAGAGCTAACAAGGTGCTAACGATCATGGGAACAGCGTCTCCCTTCTCTCTAGACATCGCCCGATGCCTTTTCATTTGTGATTTCAAGAAGTCCATTACTATTGCAGAAGGGTATGGCGCCCCTGCACCACAATCAATACTCTTCCATTAAGGTGATGAACGGTCCGTTTCCCCACCCGTCTGCAGTCAAGACAAATTCTCAGGACTCACTGATCCGAATCAGTCAGTGTCAGCGTGACGGCACAACACCCAGCGATGTGAAGGGTAAGGAGGATGACTGAGCGAGGAACTCACCCCCTCTCTGCTCTCACCTGGACGTCTGCTCTGTGTCGTCTCTGCTTTAAAATCAGATTCAGAGCCGTGAAACTCAAAGTGATTTCTATTTGTCTTATCCTCGGTTTTCAATCATGAACCATGGAAAATGATGTTATTTAGTTTAATATGTTCCCTCAACGTCAACAAGGTCAGAAGTAAAATCCACTTTGTTTCCTGTAAAAAAAAATCAAGATAACCGTGATTTAAAGGCTTCTAGCAGGAGGTGGTTTGTGTTGATGCTTTCTTTTTCTTATGAAAAGAAGAAAATGTCATCTTTTCCTTATAAAAGAAACTCCTATTTTGCTTGAAAAGAAACTAGAAATGGAATCTGACTCGTACAATGCAAAGAAAAAATATTTTGGTAAACATTAGAATCAGTGCTGACCAAAACACTTACCATCCTTTTAATTCATTTTCCCTTAAGCAAACAGGAATTCGTTTACTCTTTTTTCTTTTTCCTGACAAGGACATGCTGAGAAAACCTTGGTGAAAACAGCAGCATGTAATTTAATAAAGTCTGCATTGCTAGCTCGCTCAAGAAACGGTTTCCCCTCAATTTAACAGCTGACGTGTTCTGCTATCTTTTGGGTAATCCGAAGAGAAATGCAGAGTGGCAAAGCAATTACTGGGTGAGTGACGGGCTCGCAGTCGAACATTCAGCTCAGCCAACAAAAGCACATCCTGCATGCAGCTCAAAGTTCAAACCTCTCCTCCATCATAAACAGAATGATGCTGATGGGGAGGACAGACTGCTGGGTTGCATCATTAAATAATCAGATACTTTATCCTCTGCATCTTTAATAAAGTGGTTCTGATTATAGTTAATAATCAAGGGAAGATGAAATAAAATGAAAGGTCGCATCTAAGAAGGAATGATGAATTGGGTTCTACTGAACAATTATGTTATTTCTGATTGTGATTGCTGATTAATGAAGGGATCACTGATTGGCAGAGAAATTCATTTTATCACTTGATTATTTTTAAAATCATATGGTCTTTGCAGCAGGTATCCAAACTATGCTCAAAACTAGTAAAACTGGACCTCGCTGGTCCAGAAAACGAGGACACATCAAACACCGGGGCTGCATTGGAAGTAGATTCTAAACTAGACTCTCGAAAAGGAAGAGGAGGACTCCTCAACAAACCGAGATGACCTACAGATTACAGAAACACGCCCACAACCAAAAACACAGACTTACAAATGTCTGTTGGAACAATGAGCAAAGAAACTAAAATCTTAAACTATATAAACAAAATGGTGTTGGACCTACAAACACGTGGTGTCATGATAATATCATGGTCACAGGAATACCAGAAAGCTCAACTGATCCAGAAAAACCGCTGAAGGAATTCATGACAACACAACTCATACTGTTAATAAATCACATCAAGTCCATCAATAGCCTCTGTGCACGCATCAGTTCCGTGTTTGGCGTGAGGATGGTACGAGACTTCCGGTCTCCGTGCTAACGATGGGAGGTGGGAGTTTGATCTTGTTGATACTGTACAGGACGGCACACAGCAGTGGTGGTTAGACCTGCTGTCAGTATGTTGTTGAAACGCACCTTTTGTCAGTGTACATGTCATGTTTAGGACATGAACATATAAAAGCTTGACATAGAAGGCCACGCACAAAAAAAGAAGATTTACAAAAAAAGAAAGATTTACAAGCTCCCGAAAGGAAACTAGCAAACACAGTATGTGCTTCCAGCGGCTACCGGAAGTTTACATCCATCCTGACCTTCTACCGGAAATGACGTCACGTAGCTGCGTGCACAGAGCCCATTTAGCAAAACATCTACAGTAAAGGACCCAGACCCACAGTGGTGAACTTTGAACTTTAGAGAGAATTGGTGAAAATGAAGGAGGGAACTAACTTTGGAAATAAAGGACAGATGCAAACTACTCTACCCCATACTGGAGAATGTGCTCATCTGAATGTGTGCATTGAAAGCCAGCTCTATTATGACTCTGAGAGTTCACCAGTGTTAAATCAACACTAGATAGTGTCTATATGTGTTCAGCCTTGTAGTGTTAAATAAAAACTGTCCAAGTATTAAGTTTTTACCATTATACTCTTGTGGTATTAAGCAAACTCTAATTGGAGATGATTTTGATGATATGTCAGATTTGTTGTGCTAACATCTACTCACAACAAATATCTGAGATCAACAACACTAGAGTGATCTGTAGTCAGAGTTATACCAACACTGTTTAGTCAAAAACTAACACCGCACGAGTAACACTGTAAAAATGTAACACTTTGACAGTTTTTATTTTAACCCTCGTTCTGGCCTTAGTTTTGGGCCTGTGGAGTTTTCTATTCATTTCAGGTCAGTTTGACCCCCTGAGACACTCTATAGTGTTGATTTAACACTAGGCATTTTGCTGTGCAGCTTCTTTAGATCCAAACCAACGACGTAACCACCCACCAGAAAAATTGAAAGAATGACATTTACTCCCCTCTTCTTAAAAACACACACTGTGACTCACTTTGTCACAGCTGATTTTTAAAAGCTCCCTTTTCTCACCATTATTCTGACTCTCTCACTCTTCCCTCTTCTGTTTTCACTCTTTCATTTTGTTGATTTTTGTCCATCTGGAAGGCTCTATCTTCACTTTGATTATTTCAAGTTAAGGTTGAATAATAGAATAGAATAGAATGACTTTATTGATCTCACAGTGGGGAAATTCACTTGTCACAGCAGCATACACGAGAATTAAAGACACACGAGTGTCACATGATGACAATAATGATGAAAATGAGACAATATATGAGGGTGAAATAAAATACAAGATTGAATTTACAGGCTGTACAGAAATATACTGATATGACCAGAACACATATCTTATAATGAAACTAAACAGTGGACTTGCTCATCCTTACAGCCATGGGAATAAATGATACGTCAACGCTCTGTTTTACATTGTGGAGGTTTCAGTCTGCCACTGAAGGAGCTGCTCAGAGCCTCCAGGTGCAGCAGGTGAGAGGAGTTGTCCAGGATGGAGGTCAGCTTCACCAACATCCTTCTCTCACCACCTCCTCCACAGAGTCCAGCAGCAGCAAAAGACTGAGCAGCTCTCCTAACCAGCTGTTCAGTTTCCTCTGGTCACAGCCTGCCCCCCAGCAGACCACAGTGTGGTGGATAGTGGAACCAACAACAGAGTGGTATAAAGGTTTAAGCAGATGGATGCTCACTCCAAAGGACCGCAGCCTCCTCAGGAGCAGGAGACGGCTTTGGCCCTTCTTCTATAGAGGGTTGTGGGACCAGTTCAGTTCATTGCTGAAGTGGACACTTTGTAGAAGATGTCGGACAAAATCAATTTAAGTTAGAGTGAGGAGTGAGTGATTCCAGCTGTGCTTCAGGGTGTAGCAGTAGTGAAGCTCTCTGCAAAGAAGAGAGCCCCTTGAGGTCAGTGGACATAATACCCACTGTGGGTCCTCAAACAACAGATGAGTCCTGGGATGTCTTCTTCTCCAGAACTGAAAGTCAATTTAAAATCCTTTATACCATATATTTGCCCTATTTATTACAATCAGTTGAATCAACATGGTATAATAGTTGTTTGTGTTGTCATTATGTCCTTGTTTCATTTGATTATCAGCAGTGATTGTATCATTTTACCAGTGATGGTTGGGGCCATGAGTCTCTGCCACGGTTATTTTGTAGATCAAAAGCCAAAATGTTTTCTAACCACTGCTTTAGCTTATGTCAGCACAATCAGCAGGGCAGTGCAGGGGATGGAAGCCTGTCTTATTATGAGAGAACTGCAGCCTGTTAGTTTGAAACAACAGAACTGTCCTTCCTGCAGCTTGGAGCTGCAGAGAGGTGATCTTCTTGTTTCCTCAGAGGGTCTGGTGTTGGAGTCCAGCAGCAGGAGCTCCTAAATGGAGACTCTCAGCTGGGTGGAGCAACCCAGCTCCAGGAGGCTGTCCTGAGTGAGAAAACCAAAAACAGGACTCATTAAGAATTACTAAATGGTATTTACTGACACAGAGCTCTGAACACAATGAACATGGTGTCACTGGACTGAGTATTACACAAACACTCTGAAACATCCTCTGCTAATTGGGAGAAACAATAATATCAATACTGAATAAGTCCAACATGAGCTGATTGACCTGATGTTTTACTGCACTCGGTGCATCCCTACCATTAACCATAATCCCAGTCATGTAAACATCTTCAGCGTCCTCGATAGAAAGCAGTGACAAACACAAGATCTTCCATTCGCCCCAGTAATCCATCATGTACCCAGTCGGGTGTGTTGAATCGGGGCACGTTGGCGCTCCCTTCGCCGTTCGAAATGTAGAAAAAATCTTGTCAATTGAGTTGATCAACCAGCTCACCAAATCCATGATCCAGAGGGGAATGCAGACGGGTGCTCCGGATAGATTTGACAGGACAGAGAGCAGCAGGTCAGACAGGTTAGGGACGGAGAAGAAAAAGCGTCTGCACTCCTCAACAGCCGGAAGAAGAAGGGGTCTCTAGGGGTCAAATCCTGCAGGAACTTCTTTATATTTTTGCCAAAACAGATGTGCAACACAAACTTGAGGCTGAACTTCTAACACTTTGTTTTAAGATGTCACCAAAAACACTTCAATCTATACATAACACAATTTCTCCAAACTGAGGCCATTCAGGAAGCTGTCGACAATAAGGCAATAATTATTTACAACTTTTACACATAAACATGCTTTATATAAGTTGAAATATCAATTTAGTCAAGCAGCCAACTGATTTTAAAGCCATACTCAGTAGCCAGGTAAACAAACGAGGTCTCGCTAGCTATTTGACAGAAACACGTCTCGGTGAACTCACCCCTCCCGTCGGGTAAAATCCATACGCCAGCCTCCCGCGGACATAGGACCACGGTTTGCAAAGGTGACAAAGCAGAGTCTAACTCCAGCCGCAGAAACGTTCCCCCAGCTTTTCCTCTTTTCACCTCCAAACGCTTTTAGTTTTCTGCTAGCTGAAAAGGTGTTTTTTGGGGGGGACTCTGGTATTTTTATCTTAAAATGAAAGCACTAAGCGCCACTTCTACTTTCACTTTCACTTCCGGGATGTTCTGTCCCAAAATGTGTCCGGGCGGATTAATGCCAATCCAAGCAGTGAGGAAATGCGGCAGACAGACAGCTGGATTGTCCAATCCTATCGTTCGATCTGAACGATAGGATTGGCTGAAGTTTCTAGAGATCTGCGGGACAACTACTTTATTGATTTCTTTTGGGGTTTTTTTTATCTCCACAATATATTTATGGCTATATTATATTAGAACGTTGTTAAGAGGCTTTAAAAAAAACGTTAAAAGCTACATTGTTTACCTGGCTACTGAGTATGCCTTTAAATAGTGAGTTACATTCATGATATACTTTTTACAGTCCGTTTTGATGAGTCAGCAGCAAATCAACATATGTGGTAATCTTTATTAGTCTCTTACTGTGAAGACTCACTTCATTTTAAAAATCTATCCAGGGCCTTTTATCTACAAAGTGCAAGATTTTCTGTTCAGTCTCATTGCTGAATGGATGCTTTTAACTGAAATAGAGATTTTTCTTTTTCTAAAACTATTCAAATTTCACCAAAAATGTGACGCATTAACGGCTTTTCAAGGGAGACTTTTTTACTCCTTCTTTTTTGAAAGCCTCCACAATGCTCTGAGGTTTTAATGAAACGATCGAGACATGCAGGAGGACATGAAAAACTCTTCACTGGACCCTTTTCTGCCTTTCTTTATAGAATTTTTTAATCAGCCACTTAACTCGATGAAGTTTCTTCAGATTTGCGTACATTTTTGTACAACCATGTAAATGTAAACGTAGAAAGAAAATACTCTGAATAACTTCAGTTATAACCTGACGTTTCTGCCTCAGGCTGAACAGAGTTTTTAAAAAGTTGTGCATCCAGAGAGAAACAAAGTTTTTGCTGAATTTACAAACTGATGTCTTGTTTTCTACACTGTAAAAAAAAAACTGTTGTCTAACTTTAAAAAAAATTCTTCAATTTGTTAAAATGAATTGAATTAGGTTTATCCAAGTTAATTTATTATGTCTATTTTAAACAAACTTAATAAATTAACTTGGAAAAATTATTTAATTAATTATTCAGACAAAAACTTGCAAACAGAAAGAATAAAAAGTTGCATGAACAATAAATGAGGTTTAATGAAGTTGAATATGTTGGAGATGAAAAAGAGAAAACTAGACGTCTCTCCTGTAAACTAGACTGAAAGGATGAAAGTCCAAACGTTATAGAAGGAGAGTTCTCAGACGTAGACCAGAGTTTGTGTTTGTTCACAGCTGTTGTTACTGACTTCAGAAACAAAAACGCATCCGTTCCAACACAGAAAAGGTTCAAATAAAGGCTCTTTTACATTCCAGTAAAGGCATGAAAATGTGACTCTATACAGAGATAAGAGATCCAGACTAGCCTTTTTAATATGAATGTGACCAGTCCAGAACAGTGTCCCTGCACATATTTTTATTTATTGGTTTTTCATGAAGGTCCTGCAGGTTCTACATGTTTCCTGCTCCAGCACACTCAAATCAAGGGATTTACGTAATCACGTCCTTATCACTGCAGAAGCCTGTTAGTTACTCATTCATTTGAAGCAGGTGTGTTGAAGTGAGGAACCAGCTGGATGGCATCCCTCAAGGACTGGAACTGGTGGCCCCAGATTTAAAAGCAAAGTAAAAATGAAGCTATATTGCTCATTTCCAGGTTATTTCTTGCAATCTTAAATATGAACAGTACATTTTCCAAATGAACACAGAGAGGCCTGGTCTCCCAGATGCCATGCTTTACTTATTCTGTTAGATCAACATGGATAATATTTTCATCAATTAATAAAATATACTTTCATTTGATATAAAACACGTTAGTTGTGAAGCTCTCATTCACATGTTAAATAACCACAGCTGACAGGACACAAGATGAGAACTGTTGTCAGAAATAACTCAAAAAAAAAAAACACAAAAAAAATAAACTTTTTAAAACCAAATAAAATAACATCAAAAAAAAGTTTCAACCCACAAAATAATCCCTTCCTCTGAATGTCCACCTTAACACGGTGGTTGTGTTTTTGTACCTCTGTGATCCTGATTCTGTCAGGCTGTTAGCTCCAGGTGGGGTCTGCTGTGGGCTCTTAGCCTCAGGTCAAAGGTCGGACTAAGAACAAGACAGCCTCCTGGAGTCGGGTTGCTCCACCCAGCTGAGAGTCTCCATGTTGGAGCTCCTGCTGCTGCACTCCAACACCAGAGAACAAGAAGGTCACCTCTCTACAGCTCCAAGCTGCAGGAAGGAAATGAATAAGTATGCTGTGTTGACTTTACCTTTTCAAGTCACAATAGAAAGCAAAAGGCTCTGGTAACGGTACAATAATAATGAGACGGGGTTCCATCCTCTGCACTGCCCTGCTGGTTGTGCTGACAGGCTAAAACATTTCAGTGGAAAACTAAATGTTTCCATCTTGATTTTATGACTCGTTTTTTAATGGTAATAAATAAATCCTCCGTTTTCTAACAGCCCAGTAATAAATAACTTCAGTGTCTTTAGAGACAAAATGTTAATGTGATAAGTCTATCCTGTAGTATAAGTACACTTGAGTTTCCATTGGTTCAGGTTCTTACCTGCTATCCACGCGTTTCCAGCCACTTGTTTAAGGTTCAATGGATGCTTTACCTTCCTGAAGCTTGTGTGTCTCAGGATCATCATCACAACAGTTCGCATCCTGTGTCCTGTCATATTATATAATGATAACAATATGGCTGATTCTATCTAATTATATAATACTAAATGTATAAATGACCATTCAAAATGGCTGGTTTACTTTAGTGGGTATATATATATATATACATACACATATATGTATGTATGTATATATATCTGACCAAACAATAGAAACTGACTTCATGGTGTTGCCATCGACTGATGCTGAAGCATGTCATGTCTTTTGATTCCCAGCCTTTAGCAGAAAAATAATTTCTTCATATTTGCTAATTGGACCCAACTGTAGCATACAGACACTCCACAGCAGCAGATCTGCTTGTTTGAATCTTTTATTTGACAACACAGATGCCTGTAGTCTGTGACGTTGATTTCCAGGCTCAGAGTGTCCTCACGCCTCAGCACTCTACTGCAGATAAAAGAGGAGAGGCTGGGTACCAACACACCACAGCTTGTGTTAATCTCCCTCACCTGGCACTGCTCCTGAACCACCACTCTACTCTCTCTCTCTCCTGCAGCTGCACTCTCCCCCACTTCACCACAAAAACATTTAGTCCTTAACATTTAGGCTGTCGCTCTAGGATGTATAAAAGCAGCTGGTCCTTCAGGTGAGGAATCTGAGCATCAGGGCTTTCAGTAACAAGCTATTGAACTCTGAACTTGGTCACAAAGTCTTAAAATGGGTGGAAGTGAACTTTTCCTTGCAGCTCTAGTCTTTGTGATGTTACCAAAGGTTGTGTAAGTGGTGTGGATCAGTGCCAAGAGTCCATGTACAGGATGTGGCTGAAACAAAGGAAAAAAGGTGAAGGAAATAAAGGTTGCTGTCTTTAAAACTCGATGCCATCCTGACTTATTAAAAGGCAAATCGAGCAGATTTATTCTGTAGAGCCGTGAGAACAAAGATGCTAAATCTGATGCTCGTAACACATTTTGCATAATTCTGCTGAAGGTTTTAGTTGCTGTTTTATGACAAATGTGGAGAGGAAAAATGTTCTTTGTGAACTTTGATATTTCAGTTCAAAAACAGGGACCTAACAAACTATACACAAAGCAAAATGAGGACACGCAACAAGACAAAAGTAACAAATCAGAAAACTGAAGCCTGAACAGACCCCACGAACCGTGAAGTCTCTGACGGTATTTGAAATTCTCGATCTGTTTCTTGGGTCGTGTTGTTTATTATCAGCCCCAAACAGCTGGAGCTGATCAGATCTCCTGCCTGATAGCAGACCCAGACCAGCAATCGGGATGAGGGATCTAACGTGTGTTAGCAGTTAAACGACATGTTGCTGTGTTCATTATGTGGCTTTATCTGGATGCTCCCATGATCAATGTTATGACCTAGTGAATAAACAGCCTGGCTGCAGAGGCGGTGTCAGGGGAAGAGCTCTCAGCTACAGACGCTCTTTCCTTGTCAGCTCATGACTGTGCTGTAATGTGTTAATAGGAGTCTGATGTGACATTTCACCTCCAACATGATGCATCTCTTTGACAAGTGCTTCAAAAACATGTTTGTGTCTCGCGGTGTTTATGGTTACTTTGGAGAACCTGACGAAAAAAATCCCAAGTGAATCTTTTAAAATGTGGTAAGGTCCAATCCCACATGGTGCTTTACAAATGGGTCAAATGCAGTGAAATAGTTTCCTCATGAGGATCATTAAAGGTTCTGATTGCATCAATGGTAGCTGCCCTGCAGATGGCTGAGGTTCTGGATGGAGCACGGTGGCTGGCTGTCAAGAATCTGAAGCAGCACTGGCCTCATGCTGGGGCGTCTGCTAGCATGACGTGACCTTCTAGCATTTAGTCACATCCTGACTCAGTCTGAGAGTCAAACCACGAGGGATGAGGTTTGATCTTGGACATACAATGGGTAAAATAAGGATTGAATGTGTCACTTAATTTAAGTAACTATAGTTCTAAAGGTGGTATTGACAGGAAATGTTCACCAGATCTCTGTGACCGATCCAGTCCACGAAAACAAATAAATCAAACCATCAATGTCATAACATAAAGTTATGTGTAATTACATGGAATGACACAGCGAGAAGGTATTGAACATATTAGGGTTGCAGGTATAAAAAGCTGGAATCTATCAGTAATCAATCCTAGAGCTAATCAATCAGCTGATGGCCTATAACTGTCTCATTACCAGTGTCGGGAACGTTACTTTAAAAAAGTAATTAGTTACTCACTACTTGTTTGAAAAAGTAACTGAGTTAGTTACAGATTTACTCTATAATAAAAGTAACTAGTTACCAGGGAAAATAACTTTTTCATTAATGTAAAAAAACCTGTTAGAGTACATCAAAGAATTTAGATTTTTCTGAGTGGTTTTTATGAGAGATGTCGACAGAGTCTTTGCTCCTGGACATAATGTTCACCTCAGAAACACATTCTTCATCTGCATGTGTGTGTGTGTGTGTGTGTGTGTGTGTGTGTGTGTGTGTGTGGCACTCGTATCCTAAATTGTGTGTAAACACTGGCTCTGATGACTACCACATGACTCTCCTTAGCCAATCATATTGCTTGTCTCGTTAATCCATCCGGTCATGTAGATACGGAAGCCCTGAACGGCAAGCGAGGAAAAATTTTTTTTAAGGGTGGCCAATTTTCTAAGTTTGGTCAAAAATATTTTTCCGCTTGACTTTCTGACCAGTACAAACGGAAAAAAAACTTTTTTTTGAAACATTGTCACAACTGGTCTAATATACTTAAACTGTTGTAAAAATGAGAATAAAAAAAAAAAAACTTTTTTTTTTTCTTTCCACTTAAGCAGCCCTGAGTGGCAACTGGAAAAAAAAATATTTTACTTAGGCTCATTTTCTATTTTTCTTGTAATGCTGTTATAACGCCACCAGAGGGCGAGATTCTTTTTTTTTTTTCCTCTCCACTCTTGGAGCCCTGAAAGGCAAACAGAAAAAACTTTTTTTAGAGATGCTAATGCTAATGCTAATTTTGCTAATGCTAATGCTAATTTTTTTTTTTTGTTCGTAGTCTTGGAGCCCTGAATGGCAAGACAAAAAAAATATTTTGGGAGATGCTAATGCTAAAGCTAATTTTTTTTTTCTTTCACATTTTGGACCTCTGAAAGGCAAGAAAATAATATTTTGCAAGATGCTAGTGCTAATGCCTTATTTTTTATTTTTTGTGTACATCATTTGCAGCCCTGAAAGGCAAGACAAAAAAACATTTTTTGTAGATGCTAATGCTAAAGCTAAATTGGTTTATCTGTGTAATACTTATTCCTGCCACCAGAGGGCAAAATTAACCTCTGGTTTTCCCTGATACAAAGCATGGACAGACACGGTGCTGTGAACTCAGCCATCCTCTTCCAGGTGAGTTTATATATGCATCTATTTTATGAATAATGTACATTTGCACATCAGTTTTAAAAGGGTACATGCTCATTTCATCTTCAAACTAGTTTAAATGTTTCACAGTGAGGTGATGGCCGGCGCTCTTGTGCCGTTAGCTTGAGCTAATTTGCAGCTGCTAATAGCTCATGCTGAGAGAGAGGCAGGTAGCCTCTTTCTTAGTCAATCCACCGGTAATTTAAGTCATTTCATGACAGCCACTATTTCTAAATGTACTGTTTATAGTGTTTTTATGCATTTACTGTTCAGAATTTTAAACACAACTACACTGATTGTCCAAATATTGCATTCAGCTTATTCTAAAACCGGAACTGTTTGCTTATTGTGATTCTCTGTGGATGGGTAAACTTTATCAGCGGCTCTGACGTAGTTTATTATCCGCGTTAAGCGCCACGATCACGTGATCCACGTTTCTGACTCCGTGTTAGAGAACTGAATCTTTCGTGGATGCATGATGCATTCAAGTACAGTTCGTAAATTCGCCCATCCACTCTGAAAATCACATAAACATGTATTAAACACATTGAGATCAATGCATTTCACTCCAGTCTTGATCCTAATACACACACACACACACACACACACACACACACACACACACACACACAC
>SSNR01000008.1:4984289-5029311 GCA_006937965.1 Callopanchax toddi | reverse complement strand
TACATATATATATATATACATATATATATATATATACATATATATATATGTATATATATATATGTATATATATATGTGTGTGTGTGTGTGTGTGTGTGTGTGTGTGTGTGTGTGTGTGTGTGTGTGTGTATTAGGATCAAGACTGGAGTGAAATGCATTGATCTCAATGTGTTTAATACATGTTTATGTGATTTTCAGAGTGGATGGGCGAATTTACGAACTGTACTTGAATGCATCATGCATCCACGAAAGATTCAGTTCTCTAACACGGAGTCAGAAACGTGGATCACGTGATCGTGGCGCTTAACGCGGATAATAAACTACGTCAGAGCCGCTGATAAAGTTTACCCATCCACAGAGAATCACAATAAGCAAACAGTTCCGGTTTTAGAATAAGCTGAATGCAATATTTGGACAATCAGTGTAGTTGTGTTTAAAATTCTGAACAGTAAATGCATAAAAACACTATAAACAGTACATTTAGAAATAGTGGCTGTCATGAAATGACTTAAATTACCGGTGGATTGACTAAGAAAGAGGCTACCTGCCTCTCTCTCAGCATGAGCTATTAGCAGCTGCAAATTAGCTCAAGCTAACGGCACAAGAGCGCCGGCCATCACCTCACTGTGAAACATTTAAACTAGTTTGAAGATGAAATGAGCATGTACCCTTTTAAAACTGATGTGCAAATGTACATTATTCATAAAATAGATGCATATATAAACTCACCTGGAAGAGGATGGCTGAGTTCACAGCACCGTGTCTGTCCATGCTTTGTATCAGGGAAAACCAGAGGTTAATTTTGCCCTCTGGTGGCAGGAATAAGTATTACACAGATAAACCAATTTAGCTTTAGCATTAGCATCTACAAAAAATGTTTTTTTGTCTTGCCTTTCAGGGCTGCAAATGATGTACACAAAAAATAAAAAATAAGGCATTAGCACTAGCATCTTGCAAAATATTATTTTCTTGCCTTTCAGAGGTCCAAAATGTGAAAGAAAAAAAAAATTAGCTTTAGCATTAGCATCTCCCAAAATATTTTTTTTGTCTTGCCATTCAGGGCTCCAAGACTACGAACAAAAAAAAAAAATTAGCATTAGCATTAGCAAAATTAGCATTAGCATTAGCATCTCTAAAAAAAGTTTTTTCTGTTTGCCTTTCAGGGCTCCAAGAGTGGAGAGGAAAAAAAAAAGAATCTCGCCCTCTGGTGGCGTTATAAAAGCATTACAAGAAAAATAGAAAATGAGCCTAAGTAAAATATTTTTTTTTCCAGTTGCCACTCAGGGCTGCTTAAGTGGAAAGAAAAAAAAAAGTTTTTTTTTTTTAAATTCTCATTTTTACAACAGTTTAAGTATATTAGACCAGTTGTGACAATGTTTCAAAAAAAAGTTTTTTTTCCGTTTGTACTGGTCAGAAAGTCAAGCGGAAAAATATTTTTGACCAAACTTAGAAAATTGGCCACCCTTAAAAAAAATTTTTCCTCGCTTGCCGTTCAGGGCTTCCGTATTGTAGAGGATCCTAATCAGAGTGATAAAGACTAGAACAGTTGATAACAGAAAGATGTAAAGTTGACATTAAAGGTTCAGAATTGTAAAGACTATGTTGTGAAAAGTTCTGTTTAATATTCTGGTTGTTTCTCAAGCTGACCAATTATCTCCATTGAGAAAATGAGTCCATGTAGCAACGAGCTCTGATAATAACCTCTTTGTGTTCTCACCCTCAGGTTTTGGACGAAGCTAACTCCATGTTGAAAACAGGACTAACCACTGGGTTTGCTCAGAATATTACAATCATCAGATTTTGGTTGTTTAATTGTTAGATCTAGATTTAGGCATCAATACACTGTAATTACGAGATCACTTTTCTTCACTATGCACCAAGATTTTATTTTTTAATGTCATGCAGGGCTTTAGTGAAACATACTTGCAGCTCTTTGTATTATAATTCCACCTCCCTGGTGAGTATTTACTCTCATTCATAGTTCTAAACATATTTTTCCTTTTAGAAGCTTTTATTTAAAGTTTCTAAGAATACTTTAGTATTCATCTTTATCTGAAGAGAAAAATAAAAAACAAACCTAAATGTAGCTTTTGGATTTGCTCATTGCTGCAGGCTTGTGTGAAGCTTTAGAGATTCTTCACACCACTGCAGACTTTCCACGGTGCAGCTGCGCCTGCATGTAGATGAGCTTTCATTTCTGCAGCCATGCTGCCCTCCTCTGACTCCGTATGGAAATGATTTCAGTGACTTTTAGAAGCATAATTCATAAATGAGCTTTTAATGAACCGTTCTCACTTTTTTTATTTTTTGATGTGATTCATGTTGACTGGGTAGAAATGCAACCAGGTTTGAGTATTTTCAGCATCAAAGTACTTATCTACATGCTGGTATTCATTGTTGTGAAACCCTGCAACACTAATCCAAGCCAAGAAAGAGGACCGTGAGTTTTACACTTAAGGTAATAGCATCTGTGATCCGATCTAATGGAAGAGTAATAAGATGACTCTCCACCTGCCTTTCTGTACTCACTGCCTGAGGGTAAGTCAGCACTGAATCTCAAACAGGGGAGAGAAGTGCTGCTGCATGGCTCTCAGTGGGAGGAAAAGGTTTACATTACACTTCAATAACCACAACACAACCCACAGAGATGATTGCATTAATGCCTTTTTCTCTCTCTCCTGTAAGCTTCACTTCCTTTTGAGAAACACTGGCCAGTTTTGCTTTTGTTTTTGCGAATGAGAAAAAAAAAAACACTTACCAGTCTCTCAATATGCAGCCTGTTAAAGTGTTTCACAGTCAGACCTGCTGCATAAAACCGGAGCTCACTGAGCTCTTCTTTCTGGGGTTATTGGATATATTTTAAATGCTATACAGTTGTGATTCTGGGATGTGTAAATTATAATAAATCATTACAGTTATTACAGAAGGTTTTATCCTAATTAATTATTTTGTCTTTTAAGGACAAGATGGAGTTTTAATGCCACCTAGTGTCAAAATTACAAATTGCAACAAAATTAGAACCTTTTATTTACTTATTTCCTTTTCAAAAGAGTAAAAAAAAATGTAGTATCATATTTTCTTAAGCTGTTCCTGATTTATGCTTTTAAAGCTTCTTCACCACTGAACTGGAATTCTTTCTGCACCTGATGATTCTGAAGCCATGTGCTTTGGTATTTCTCGAACATGATCTCTTAATACAAAGATAAAACGCCTAATTTGCTGACAAACTCAGTACTAAATGTCCCATTTGCTAGTCAGTAACACAGGATAGATTTGATTGGACCAAGTTTAAACCATAAACCGACAAAACCTCTGACCATGACTGAACTGATGTGGATTGTCTTTAGTTCTCAAACTTTTGTGAGGGAATAATTTAGTCTTATTTTGTGTCAAAACCTATTAGTTGATTTAATAATAATGATGATTGGTTGTAGCAATGATTGGTTATAAATGAAACTGATGAATGGAATAAGGCAAATAATTAATGCATTAATGTGGCAAAGTCCAAAGGTTTGTGGTGACCTCTGACCTTACATGGGCCACCATCACATCTTGATTTCTTGACGAACCGTATCATTTAATCATACTCATGGTCCAATCACAGTGCAGAAATGTACTGAGTACCTGTGTGGTGGAGTGTTCCGACACCTTCCTGTTATTGTTAAATTTGGCTTAAATTATTATTTTTTTCTAGATTTTCCAGGATGATCACAAGACCCCAAACCCACTGCTCCTGAGGACACTTACACCAGCACAGACAACATGATGATGGATCCCACCCACCCAGCCCAGGAACTATAGAACACTTTACTAACTCTACTCTACAAAATATCAACAGATTTAGATCATTTCTGTCTGATATCTGCTGTATCAGGTTTCCAGCAAAGTTTATGGTCAATAATCACAACTGAACTTTGTTTCTTAATCTCTTTTCAATTTCCACAGCAATCAACTTTTGGGTTGTTCCTAAACGCTCCTTCCTCTCAGAGTGACCTGGCTGCAGGCTGCGCTCTAGCTCTGCTGGGTGGCTCGGAGCTCCCACACCCACATCATGTGTGACAACGATGTGTCTGAGTCCGTTTGCTCTGAATTCTGAACTCCCTTAAGACAGACAGAGAAATGAGATAAGTGTTTTTTAATCCTTATGCAACTTCCCTTTTGTTTACCATCTATCCCCGTCTGCATCAAAAGGGTGCGCCCTCAGGCGGCGTCCGCGGTCTGCCTGTTCCTGTGATGTGTCCTACATGTTCTGTGTGTCTAATCTCAGTCAGGTTGTACTGAATGCATCTCGTTATATCAGGACACTGGTTCAGTGACAAATAAAGCTGGTTCTGATTCTATTAAATCAGAAATTTGTCAAAACTCCCTCAAACACATTTGATTTTATGTTCAGTGATGGATACTTGCTTTAATCTGCCACTTTTTAACCTTCAACACATTTCTACTGTTTTTTATTCATTCAGCTTAATCTGTTCCTGAGCTAAATTAATTTATGTCATCAGCAAACACGTGTTTTACAAGCATAGATATTGAACAAAGTACATCAAATAACTTGGGTCCTAAGACTGAGCCCTGTGGAACACCACAGGTTTATCTTTTAAGTTTGGATTTTGCATTATTAATTTACACATCTTGTGAATGACAATGAATCTGAATAGGTAGAATTTGCTGGTAATTTTCACAGTTGTGCATAAAATCATTTTTATTCACGAGAATGGTAAGGAATTAAACTAATTTGGTGTCTATTCATTAAAGCATAGATAGCATTTTAAAATCTGATCCTGGAACCAACACACAGGTCTTTAATGAAACACACAAACTGATCTTTAAAATAGATTTTATTTGCCATTTTGTAATGCAACAGTTTACGATACACAGCTGACAGGACTAAGACAGTTCAATGAGTTTTGGCCCTAAAGAGTGAAGAACAAGAACAGACACGGTTAGATAGATAGACAGAAATATATGATAGAAGGTACCAGAAGAACTGTGTTCTCTTCTCATAGCAACAACGCTGCGGTTTCTTTCAGTCATGGCCTTGAACTCACTTTTCAGGAGTTGTTTCTCACGGAAGTTGAATTTATTCAGAAACGATGATTTCTTTAAAGTGCTGCAACATGAGATTACTTTGTTTTATGAGCAGTAGTAAGAAATTCAAGAGGTAATGTTCTGCCATTTACAGAAAACCACAGTATTAAAGTGAAATAACAGGGTTTTTCAACATTTGTGTTTTTATGCATAAAATGGTTGAAACTTGGTTTATTTTATGTTTGTCAACAGCAGCCATTTCCCCACAGCAGGTAACGGCCTATTTCTTTTTGAAAACGTGTCAGTCGTTAATGGATGTCAGTTGTGTTTTATTAGGAGGAGCATATGGAGGGTTCATAAATTTAGATTATTATAACAGGAACTAGAAAAGTGCTGCATTATTTGCCCAAATGTTTTCATAAAATACATTTTTAACAACACAAAAATAAAACTGTGAGTTCTGAATGCTGATACGGTCCCGGTTGCAGACTTGTTTTGGCGTTTTGGCTCAACAACATTGTCAGAAAGAGCTAACCTGCTCACATTTAGGGGCCAAACGATATTCAAGGTAAACAGCGTCGTATGACTGTTGGCTCTGCACAGCTTAAAGGTGTAATACTGTTCAAAACAACAACAAACGTTGTGTAGCTGCAACTTGTGTCTACGCCAGAGCTCACAGTGAAAACTAACCATTCCTTTGTAGTTCAAGTTTCAATCCAAAGCTTTTTGTTTGGCAATGCTTTTTATTATCAGCTGGCTTCATTGTCTACGACTCCGATAACAAACAAAAAGTCGAGTCACCAAACATGGATAAACAATGACACAAATCAGATTCTTTCTCATCTTTTAGTACAAAATAGTTTTTTGTTCCTTCCTTAAAATATAAGTCTGTATATATGATTAGCATGAATACAGCAGGGCTAGTTCAGGTGTATTAGAGGACATCAATACTGACACTACACCTGCTCTACATGCAGGCTCAGCAGTAAGAGCTAATCCACTACACAGAATGCACAACACATCCGACAATGTCTACAATACGCTACCAGAAATATGACAAAATAATGCAAACCTGCCCTCCTCCAACCTACAGAAACATAAACCCACCCACCCCACCCCCCAAAAAAGGATAAAAACACACACATACACAGTCTGATTATATATATAGTTTTTTTACATTACTGTACAATAAGAGGAAGAGATGAGGGGCCAGAGGAAGAGATGGTGAAGGTATGGTGAACACGCTGCACTTATTACAACATGAACAAACACAGCAGGCGATCACAAACAGGAAACGGCCTGACACTCAAGCTGTCCCACTTTATACTCACTTCCTGTTTACATCTGTCAACAACTAAACCCTCATCCAAGTCCTGATGTTTCACTCAAAGCTAAACCACACCTTTACATTAGAAGATGGAGATACTGTGTCACAGAGCACCTGTTTGTTTGTGGTTTAATTAAAAAATATATCTACAAAATATCTCATTTTAGATGATTTGGACTTAATCACTAGCTGGTTAGAAATGTGTGCTTATTTTTAAAATGTTCAATGTGCTTAATACTGATTTATTTTGTTGTTTCCCCCCTCAACATTTCAGATTTTGAACATCTTGACCTTGTGTTTCCTGGGCTCTGCCCCACCTGTTTTAGTCCGAGTCTCATCATTATCCCATCATCTTGTGGATGTTTTGAGCAACTACTGCTTGATTTAAAAAAATACAAAGATTTTTCTTGTCAAAAAAAAAAACTTTTTAAAGGGAAGTTGAAAATAGCATACGTACAAATTTAGTTCGAAGCTGTGCTTTATTATTCCTGAAAGTCTATCAAACACGACATGAATCCTAAGGAATGATTCAATATTTTTATTTTAAAAATGTGCTCAAATACTGTCTTGCACTCAATTTGTCTTAGAAGAATATTAATAATCATTACAGGTCTGTCGACTGTCTACACTACTCCAGATACTCAGTTGATCATTCTGATGAAGACACTGAAATACCCCACCTCACCAGCAGGTGGCTTGTGAAAAGCTCTATATTTCACGTTCAGTACGAGGTTTTAAAATACCATAACAAAGAGGTTTTTTAATCTGCCTTTCTTGTAGACAGGAGGTAAAAATATTGCAAAAAATCTCAGTCTTTAAAATATCTTAAGTGTTGTAAACAGGGCCTGAAGCTACAGTTTGTATTAGCATACCTTAGCTAGCAAAAAAGATTGGCCAAGTCTCTCCTAGATTTTAATCCTAATGAGACTTTGACCTGCTTTAATAAAGGATATAATTGGTAGCGAATTGAAACCCAGACTTTATTTGTCTAAAAACAGCTTGTTTGGATGTTTTGTGCCAGATGGTTGAAATCTGCAGCTACTGGCTGGCAATGTTTATTAAAATGAAATACATAGAAAGTTAAATAGTAACCATCTTAAGTGCTGGGAGATAAATAGGGTAACTTTTACATTTAGTGAAGCTTAGAGTTAGCCACTTTTTAATCAGTGCTAATTTTAGCTAGGCTAAGCTAACTGTAGCTGAAAAATCCTCAAATCCAACTTTTACAATAAAATCAAAAACATTTCTACTTTTAGAAGTGCTGTATGCAATATAAAGTTCTGCTAATATGTTCTGATTGATCACTTTAAAGTTTACAACCTTTAAAAATAAGTTTAAGAACCCAAAGAAACAAAGAAAAGGCGCCACATCCTATAAATGGTCCCCTGTTTGTGAAGCTGACATCACCTCACCAGTACTTGTGTTCAAAAAAAGCCAGAGCTAGACTTTTTTCCAGTAACCAGCCAGTAAAAATGACAAAGGCCCTAACCCTCCATCACCCCACACCTTCCAACAAAACTACAACGAATCAAGTCACAGACGAGGAATGGTAAACATGGTTAATCACGAGTCTACAGTTTTTAAATTTTTTTGTACAAAATAAACATAAGCTGTCTTTATTATTATTTATTTACTAAAGTTAATTTACAATGAGAGGTAAAAAGGAGACGTCTAAAGAGAGAACACGACTATGCAGCTACATTTAAACCTACAGAATTCATCACAGAGGTTTTCTTGTGGAATCGAGCAGCATCTCTGCTTTCTGTCTCTCCATTAGCTACAGCACAGCTCTGCTCAGAGCTTTAAAACAAGTGTCTCTTAATACATTAAAGGTTCCACTGACAGTAAAAAAAAAACATGTGCAACACTCATGTAACTTAGGCAGTGTGTTAGGTAGCATGTTGGATCGGGGCAGACTGCTACGAGCCGTTAGAGACACCGCTAGCATGCACTGATTCTCCTCACCAACCACAAAGACCAAGATGCATTTCACTCAAAAAAATAATGTCTGGAAGACTTCAGAAGAGATGGCACTTCTAAATGTGGAGTTACCTCTACCTGTTTTCATGTGCATGTGTGGATTGTTTTGACGAGTACGTTTTGAGTCCCTGTAACAGTTTCCACAGGAGAGGAACCACAAAGTTTACCTTCACTTGGACCCTGAGAAATGCCCAATGGGACCTCTTCTGTCAAAAAATGTGTGAACAAATGCAAAGTTACAGTACAATTCATTGATATTTCTCTGCTAAGATCCGTAAATCTAAGCAGCTTAAGTGGAGAAAAAAGGAACTGGTGTGGAAATTCCCACAGATCATGCCTTTCACTTACATGTTGGTATCTATTTGTGCTCTGTATGTTTTATTTAAAGAAGAAGCAGCATAAAAAAATAAGCAACAGGCTTAGTCCTAAGCTGAGATCAACTAATTTTGAGGTCACTGTGTGCTGTGTTAAATATACAGAGTGTATAAGCGTGACTCGGTCGACCCGCCTGCTATTCTGGCTGCAGGATGAAGCCCGGTTTCATTTTTCAGCATCATCAGATGGTAAACGACCAGTACCGACACAGTTTACCCTCCCCCGCTCTACGCTACAGCACCACTACAGGTCTACAGCTGTCCAGCCACTGCCGCTGCAGCATTTCCCATCCCAAACACAACCAGCCAGCTGAATACAGGAGAACAGTGTGTGTCTCTTTGCAGCTGCATGCAAAAAACCCATGCAGCTTCACAATCTACTGTACCTCTAACTGCTGATGAAGATGACATTTACAAGTTTTACATAGAAAAAAAAACGTGAAAGGAAAAGCAAACTGTATTATTAAATTATGTGGAAGAAATGATCCGCTCACGAACACACACTCGCAGACACACACATCTTTCAGATGATGAGCCAGTTTCTTCTTCCTTTCAGTTTTTTTTTTCTGTTTTTTTGTTGATCTAGAGATGACACGCAGACAGATAGAAGAGGTTAGGATAGATATAATAAGCCCTTACAATATGTAAAGGTCTCCAGCGAATGGGATCTCCCCCACAGAGAACTGTGGGAAAGTGGGGTGAGGATGGAGGAGAAGAGAGGAGAAGGGAGGAAGAGAAGGAGGAGACGGTGGGCCGTGGAGGCCATGCCCGGTGGCGCTGATAGGGAGGGGTGGTGTCTACGCGCTGGGGTTGGGGTTGTTGTGTGTGTTGGTGGAGCCGTTGCTTCCCTGGATGGTGAGGCTGATCTCCTCCTTCCTCTCCTTCTCTCCTTCCTTCTGCTCTTCCTTTTGCTCCTCCTTCTCCTTTAAGGGACGGGCCTCCACAGTGTCTTCAGAGACCATGGGGGCGTAGCGGCCTATCCTGTGCTCCTTCAGGGCGGGGCCCCACTTTGGATGTGCTCGGCATGCAAACTTCAACCGCTGAGATGGAGAAAAGGTCAGAAACACGTCATGTTAGAATGAAATAAACATGACATAAAAGGATAAAAAGAGGCTTATTGAATAAGGTAAGCTATTAACCCAAATGATCTGTGATGTATGAAGGAACTGTGATAAATAAATTAAAAATAATAGATTATGACCAGATTTTTTTGAACCTGTCAGTCAGTCATTGTCAGATTGTTTCAGAGCTTTAAACCTTCTTTCAGGTTCTTTCAGGTGCATACACCTTTCAGCTGTATATGCATGTTTTCAGGTAGAAGCATCCTTAGACAGCGTTCTCCTCCTCTTTACGTTGCTGCTGAGTGACAGCCTCTGCTCGTCTCTGAGAGCTTCAGCTCTATCTGGTCATTACTGCAGTTGGAGTGGAAGGTTTGGACTGATCCCACCTGAGATCACTGCAGCCCTCCAGCAAACTACAGCGGCATTCAGGGGATTCTGGGATAGAAATCCTTCCTCCACCTGAACGAAGAGCTCTGTGGCAGGTTCCTCAGGATAACTCTGCAGCTCCAGTCTGCAGGAGATTAGCTGCTCAGCTGGAACTGAGGTTATGAACACTGGAGCTGATACAGATTTAACCTCCTGAGACCTCCTAGCTGTTTCAGATCAGTAGGTATTTTAAGTAGTATTTTAACAAAATAAGAATTAGTAGTTTAAAATTCAAGATAAAAAAGCTGAACATTTTCTTTAAATTAATAACTACAAATGTAAATTTTAAAAAATGTTTAAACAAACACCCAGTCTCCGTAAATATTAAATTAAGTTAAAGACAATAAAATATTATAGTGCAAAAATCTGATGTTGTCTTTATGGGATGCAGGGTAGGAGGGAGAAACAAGACGGAAAACGAAGGAGACAGAACCTTATTACTGTGGGTCCTCGACTCGGGAGCGCTCTTCCTTTGACACTGAGATCAGTGACTCAGTGGCTTCTCCTAAACCAGCTGAAGACTCACCCTTATAAAGTTGCTCATGTTTAATTGTAACTGGTGTTTTTAATTTGTGTTTAGTGCTTTGTGAGTTTAGCGCTATTTTTATTTTTTCTTACTTCTAAGGCACCTTTCAACCTTATGAATTTAGCATGTATTGAAATAGTATTTATTCCCTTACAGGCTCCTCCTGTTTTTTCACACTTAAAGGCACACTATGCAGTTTTGTTTGTTTTAGCACCCCCTGGTGTCCATTTGAAATCATTGCTGTAAAATGTTAGCATTGTCTTTGCTCAGAAACACCTAACTCTAACTGTTGAAATGTCTCCTCAGCCTTCATTGCTTTCTACAGGAGCAGTTATTTACTCCTTCAAAGAAATCAGCTGTGTTCAAGCAGGGAGAGATGGAAAAAAGCAGGAACCATGAGCTAAAAACACTCCAGAGCTAGCATAACAGCTAACCACATTGGGTTAACCTAACCCTCGAGAGATACGTGACTTCGTGAGACTTCCGGGGCACCGGACTAGAGACTGCAAACTTGCAGTGGTGGTATTCCGGCTCTAAGTACCAGATGGGGCTGAGTGACTTTTCATTAACCCTGTAAAGGGTCATATTAGCACAGACTGGCTCAAGGAATAGATTTTAAAATATGAAAAAGTTGCAAAGTATGCCTTTAAATTTTTCAGATCAGCAAACAAAATTTCTACATCAGACAAAAATGACCTCAGTATATATAAAATGATAATTAGATTTATTAAGACATGTCCCACTCTTATTTGAATAATTCAGCGACTTTTAAGATTTTTCCAAAATGAACAGCATTTTAAGGTCAAAGGTCAGACATTTTCCTTCAGGATTTTCTGATAGTCAGCAGAATTTATAGTTCCATCAATTACAGCAGGTCATCCAGGTGCAGCCCCAGACCATCACACTACCACCACCATGTCTGACTGGTGGTATGATGAGGTTTTTCTAATATACAGTTAGTTTGACTCCAGATGAAACGGGACACACACCTTCCAGAAAGTTTCACGTTTGTCTCGTCAGTCCACAGAAGATTTTGTCAGCGGTCTCGGGGATCAAACACGTTATTTAATAAATATGAGATGGTCACTCTCCCATGATGCCGCTTTGCCCCTGTGTCTTTCTTCACTTCTCTACTTTAATTTTTTAGAACAGGTCATGATGTGTTGCTTTTTGAGCTCTTTTAGCCTCCTTCATGTTGTCAGACAGGTTCTAGTAAAGTGATTTATTAATTCTACAGATCTAGTGGTAATCAGGTCTGGCTGGTGGAACTGAGCTCAGCTTTATAGATAATGTAGTAATTGACACTCAATTTAGGATTTAACAGGGGGCACAATTACTTTTCCAGATAGGGCAAGGCTGATTTTGACTCTTCTCCTTTAATAAATGAAGTCATCCTTTGAAAACGGTGTTTTATATTGACTCAGGTTGTTTTTGATACTGAAATTTAAAACATTTAAATGACAAAAAAAGGCAAAAACTGAAGAAATCTGTAAGATACTTTTCACAGCACTATACCTAAAGCAACCCTCTGCTTCTATTTACTCTACAGTAAATGATCAGATCTGACTTGTATGACACAAAACAATCAACCAAATTTTTATCATGTTTATGTTTACACCTACAGTATATGATGGTAAATGGCCTGTATTCACAGAGCGCTTTCTAGAGTGTTACACTCCAAAGCACTGTACAACACAACAGTCATTCACCCATTCACACACTGGTGGAGATCAGCTAGGTTGTAGCCTCAGCAGCCCTGGGGCGCACTGACGGAGGTGAGGCTGCCATGCACCCACACCACCAGGTCCCTCCGATCACCAGCAGTAGGCAAGTTAGGTCAAGTGTCTTGCCCAAGGACACAAAGACAAAGTAACCCAGCTATAGCTGCAGTTGCCAGACGGCTACTCTACCTACTGAGCCACATGCCGCCCCTATAGGACACAGTGGTCTCTGAACTTTTTAATGAGTTTAAACATTTCTCACAGAGAAATTTACTTTTTGTCATTTACAGCTCTTATGCCCTGATAACAAATCTGCTTTATTTTAGAGCTAAGGTTTCATCTGACTGTAATGAGACCGTAAAAAGGAAGCTGTACCTCTCTGAAAGTGGCTCCTGGGGACCTAGAGATCTTGTAGAGGGCGTAGATTGGTATGCAGATGACTGAGGACAGAGCCATGGCGAAGCCAATAGCCAGGGACCAGCCAGGATAAGTGTAGTTATTGTAGGTGATGGGCTTGTACTGGATCACTGTGAAGATCAGGATGAACTACAGGGACAAAAAGGGAGGAAAAAAGCATTAAGACATCATTTTAGTACACTGTATTTAAAATCTAGTAATGTCCCTCAATACAGAAACAGGACTCTGTTTTCTGTTTGTGCCTAAATTTAATTCAAGCACTTTCAGCAGCCGGGCTTTAACATTTCCAGCACCTTATATGATTTACACATACATGAGCAATTCACAGTGTAAAATTTGAAGGAATTTTGTGTTCTCACAAGAATTTTTACTTGCATATTTTTGCATTAGGAATAAACAGAAATGTCAACTTAATGGAAAACATCTAGGCAAAAAACCACCAGGACATCATTTGTTTATCTAACGTTACCATGCAACGACCCGTTTCAGTTAGTTCAAGCACTTCATTTACAATCCAATCACTTTGAAAACTGTGAAAAGACTGCATTAAAATCCAAGCCTTTTCATTTCAAGCACCTGTAAGAACCCTGATCAAGGTCCAGAGCATGTTAACGACCAATGACAGAAACAGCAGCTTGTCTATTTTATAACTGCTTCTAACAAAAACCTATGTTCATTTAGATTAGATATAAAGTATGTGTAAAAGACTAATACATTTGGACATTTCTAGTAAAAATGTGTTTTTCTTAGAATCCCACCTCTTCTGCTGATCCTCTATTTAACAGATTAAAGTACAAATGAAATATTTAAACAATAAACTTTATCAGATAATACATATTATTAATCAACTAATCACAGATATGCAGCATTTTTGATTATTTCATACCTTTTTAATGTAAATAAAGAAAAATGACGATGTTCTATATTTTTTCCATTGAGGTCACAGTAAATGTTAAACACACCGAAGGGAAATGAGCATTAAATCCACTGATTGTCAGTGAAATCCTTGTTGACAGAAGCACATCAGATGGTTTTAACTTTCAAACTGCAGATAATTAAGATCAAAGATAATGAGTGCGTTTAGTCACAGCTTTAATAGGGACCCTGGAGGCCAGAGCATTCTTCAGTGGAGTGAAATGAAAACCAGAACAAAAGTGCCTGAGATCTGACCACTAATCCTCAGCAATGAATTTCTTGGTTGACCCAGTAGCTTAGTGGACTAATTCGGCTGTTTGGGAAATACCATTGACAGTAGCTGCATGTGTCCATTTCCCCACTCACAAAGATTTGCTTTGAGAGGTTTATACTGCAAAACAACGCCAAGAGTGGGCAAAGAGATTAGAATTAACGGCAGCTGAAATGTAGGTCAGGTCCCCAACAACTGGTCAACAACAACACAACGCTCCTCTCTTCTGCTAAAGTAAAACCTCTGAAGGTGGGAGAAGAACTGGTCTCAGACCAGCAGGTGTGTGTGTGTGTGTGTGTGTGTGTGTGTGTGTTTACGTACAGAGATGATGACGGGGGAGATGAATCTCCAGCAGACTTTGAAGAAGAGAGGAGGAGGGAAGCCCAGCATCATCTCAACATCTTTAAAGTAGTTCCTGTGACCTGCAGGAGATCAACGAATGTCAACCAATCAATGAGACAGAATCAGGTGAAAACACAGAGCTGAAGATGACTGAGTTTAAAAAAAAATCTTCATCAGGTTGGTTATTATTGTTATTTGAACAAAGACCTTCTGGTGATGTGGTCACTTCTTACCTCCCTGGTGACACTTAACCCTTTAACAGTTGAAAGTCAAATATTTTACTTTGTCGTCTCAGTCAAAGTAACTCATATGCTTCAACTTGAATAAATATGCATCCTACTTAACCTTAAAATAAAAAGAAACAAGCTGTGTTTTTTGAGGCTGTAGTTATTCTTAAGTCTGTTTTTAGTCTTTACATGTGCGTTTCCTGCGTGCGCTCACTAATAGCATGCTTGTGTCATCATGTTTCCAGAGGTGCTGAAATGTGTCGGGCCTTGAGACCAGTAATTAGCCTAATAAACCCCTGTAGGTGTACAGATTTACATGCTGTACTGAAAGGTCGACCTATTCAGCCGGGATTAGACGGGGTAAATTACTATCTGTCTCCTCCACAATGACATTTTCTTTTGTTTTAACGTGGGCATAAGACTGCATACTAACAAAGAGGCTATGAATAAATGAGAAAAGCTGAAAAAAACAGGATTTGTTTTTGAGAGAAATGAAGATTTTCAGAAATAATCGTGTCCATCCTGTTCCCCTCCTTACCATAAACGTACATGATGCAGATACACATGATGCAGGAGATGATGACCAGAGAGAAGCTAGCAGCGTAGTTGTCCATCAGCAGCAGCCAATAGATTCCTGCCTGTGAGCAAAATCCAGGATCTGATGATCAAACTGTCTCAGTGAAAGAAAAACAGTCTGTATTTCACTGTGTGGTTTTTACCCGCGTCGTTAGAGGCACCCCCAGCAGGAAACCAGCTATGGCCACCGACAGCGTGATGACGGTCTTGTTCCTGATGATCCAGTCGGTACCAATCTCGTCCACGATGGCCGTCACCAACGTCTCCAGGAGACAGAACTAGAAGACCAGGATTACATCAGAACTGGAGCTCAGACTGGACAGGTACTGCTCTTTTTTCCTACATGAGAAAACTGCGATAGGAGCTTTTGACAAATGATCAAAGACAATCATCCACACTGACATTTTATACACTAATACTGAGAACTGAGAGTAGAAATGTCACTCAAACTTTGACATTTTAGATGAAGAATATTCTCTCCTCTGCTACGAATGATATTCATAACTGGGTGAAATATATTTTTGGACTCAAGTTGCTTGACAGACATCAACTGTTTCAAATGAAAACAAAAAGCTAAAACAATAGAATTAAAAATCAACCTTTAACAATTTTATAAATGTACTATTAATATTATTATTATTATTTTAATCTAAATCAGCATTATGTCTTCTTTTCCAATAATTCGTTTTTCAGATTTTCTAATTCAGACAGTTTGACAAAGAAACACCCTGAGTAAATAAAAATCTACCTCTTTAGCAGGATGTACTGCCTGATCAGACCTGATTATTTCCATTGTACAACAAACATCCTACATTTAAAGAATAATAACAATTTAGTCTTAAACACTTTGGTGTTTTATAGAATCTGGATATGATAAAGTTAATACAAAAAATATCATAAAAATCTGCATAAATTCACCTATAAATGATCAGTTATTTAGTACTGAAGTTTTTACTCCCAAGAAGTCTTAGTCCTGATATTTTTCCACAGTACTCTCTGAACAAAGACTAGACTGTCAAAGTCCAACGTGCACATCTAAAAATAGAATCTGGTGAAACCACATGTGAGGAATCTGATCTGAAATCATCTTTTCAGACAACTTTCAACAACAAAAATTATTGGAGCGTGCTGCTAATGTGGCACATGGTCAGTTTGAGCTGAAAGGAAATTGCAGACCCAAGAGTGATGCTAAAGAAAACCAGTTTTTATCACTGATACACAATTCCTTCAAAAACAAGCTTTTCAACTCAATTTATGTTTGAAGTCAACAACGTAGATAGAAAAGGCTTTTTGGGGAAAATTAAGATTTGATGACAAAGATTGTGAAGGTTAAAAACTTTCCAAAGAGTAGCACACTCCAGACAAAATAACTTTATTCAAGCAGTTGTTCTTTTTAGTCCAATAAAGTTTTTCTATTTTCTCACATGAAGCTGGACTGACCTACCATCCTCAAAGAGACCGTGTGCTGTGTTTTGTTATGAAGACCTAAAACATTCAGTGACACATCACAGATTTGTAATCTAGAATCAATCATATTCTGATCACTTTCCTCGGATGTAACGTTCCGGTTCTGACCACACGGACATCCTTGTGTACTGATGAGCTCTAATCAAGTGCAACACTTTGGCTGAGAACAGCCAAAACACATCAAAGTAAAACCTAGAATCTGACAATAATTCATTAAAAGAGAAGACATAATGAACTTCATCTTGATCAGAACGCATCAGTACACAAAGAACATCTTTCTCTTCTTCACTAGGAGTCAAAACACCATGAAGTAAAAATGGTCACACATCAGGAGTCATCATCTTTCTCATCTATTGGAGGTTTTATAGATGACTTTTCAAAGAAAAGAAGAGCTGTGGACTCGTGATGATCCAGGGTTTCTTATCGATAAAAGACACACCTTTTTTATCCACTTCCCAAAAAGTTGCATTTGTGGAGATTGAACGTTTTTGCTGAGGTAGTCCACAACACAGTCCAACCCCTCTCTCTTAAAGCTGTTGATCAACTCTTCAATGTTTTTATGAGTCTGAGCTAATAAATCTAGTTATTTGCTCAAATATCAGTGAGGTAATGGACTCTGTTGATCGTCCAGACGAGCACTGGGTTCATTTTGGGTTAAATAGGGGCTTTTCAGTAGCTACTGAGGGTTGGACATCCCAGAATCCAAGTGTGAAAACACACCTACTCTCAGTCAAATCAAGTTTAATAAATCAGTGATGGACCAAGTGGTGATGATTTTAATCTACTGGACTGAAGCAGGAACCAGGAAGCACTCTCACAAAAGGTTCCTGTTCTCACCTGGGTTCCTAGTCCCAGCAGGATGAGCATGAAGAAGAACAGCAGTGACCAGAGAGGAGAGATGGGCAGCAGAGTGAGGGCTTCTGGGTAAGCCACGAAGGCCAGCCCCGGGCCGTGGTCGGCCACCTCCGACACAGGGACGTTCAGGTGGTGAGCCATGAAGCCCAGGATGGAGAAAATGACAAAGCCGGCGTACACGCTGGTTGCACAGTTGGTTATGCTGATGATGATGCTGTCTCTGTAGGAAAGAAAACCTTTTGTTAACTGATGCAAGACAACAGCAACAACAGAACTGTTGTTCCCTCATTGTTTTCTGCAATTTACATAATATGCATTAAAAATTTAAGGCAGCTTTTGTAAGTTTTCTTAAATTTCCACATAAAAAATATTAATTTACAATCATCATTTTTCTCTGCAAATATTTGAACCAGTGCTGATTTATATGTACTTTTTGAGGGAAACAGACTCTCCTGTATTCTTTTAAAGTGATTTTGATCAGCAGTTCTTTAGACTTTCTGAAAATATTTTAGTTTTTCTTTGGACTTTGGCTGTTTTCCTCTCAGTTTTTGTTCTTGTACCTGATCATTTTCAGAGCCCTGAGTTCAGTCAACACATAACCATTTTTAGAGCACCAATACTGAAATACGACAATTGTTTCTATTAAATTATCAGGTTTCATTAATTGTGGAGACATTTTTATAGTATATGAACCTGAATAAACCCCTAGCAGGACTGACTCCTGTAGTGAGCTGCTCTTATTCTGAATACTTTCAGCTGCTGAAAGATTTCTCCAGAATCCCTTTTTATTCCACTTTTCCGACACCTGCTTTCACTCTGGCTTTGCTCCAGTTTAACGAGGGAATAGTGCTTCCTCTTCCTCACGTTTACTGTTAGGTTTATCACAGAGGATGTCTTTGATAACTTGGATGCTGCTCTGTTTCTCGCCCGTGAGACTCCTGCTCGGTCCTACACTCTGCGCTTCTGCATGTGCGCCAATTGGTGGCGTTACAGGAGAGCAGGAGGTGTCTCCACGGAGATGGAGCTGCAGAACACAAGCTGATTAGCACCTCCATGCAGCTGCGTGGTCAGATAGCACTATCTCAAGCTCCCGGCTGAGAAACAAATTATATCTTCAACCGTCTTCTTTGCCCCACTGCACTCCTTTGGCACCCTCTCTGTCAGCATGTGGGGAAAAGCTAAGGAATTAAAAGACAGGTCTTTTTTTCCCTTCTCTTTCATATAATTTGCTTACTGCTTTTTTGACCAACCAGCCTTTTAGGAGAACCTGGAAGAAACATTAAAATGTCTGAAACCTTTTCCTTCTCTCTTATAAACTTTAAGCCCTGGAATTGATTCCTGATTGAAATAAATAAGAAAACTGAGTGTTTTTAAAATCATTTATAAAAGTTTGCACTGCAGCACTCCTAGCTAAGAGAGTTTTGTGGAATGGAGTATAAAGAATTAGCTTAATGCATCACAAATACAAGAAGTAGAAAAGAACAAGTTATTTTGAGTGAAAACTATGCTCTTTTAAAGATCTATAGGCCACGCCTTTCTAATTCACACAAACTTCCAGGACATCCTTAACAACAACTGGGCCATTTAAACAATGAAGAAATGGTTGAGCACTGAATAGAGAAGTAATTCATCATGTCTTTTTTTTTTAAATTAGCTTTAAAAAGTAAAATGTAATTAAAAAATGATGTGAAATTGTATAAAATAATCTTAACATAAGATAATCTTGATTTAAATGGATAACTAGTGCACTACATATTCCTTCATGGAATGGTATGACTCTCATATTTACAAACTGGTCTAAATCAATTTTCCCTTTAGAGCTAAAGTTGTTTGTAGGACTGTGTGACTGAATAGTTTTGAGATGTCATACAGGAAATACACTAAGATGATAAATATGCCTGGAAAACCAGTAGGGTGAAGATTTCTTTTAGATTTACTCCAACATTAAACCACTAAGTTCAGCTACAGTTTGAAAATGGTGTGAAACTCTTCAATCTGGAGTAGGTCTAACAACACAACAGGATTTATTTTGGGCTGGATGATGCTGATTTGTGCTCACTGTTAAGATAGTTTCTGTTGTTTATTGGTTTAAATCATTTTGTGTGGTTGAATCTTCTTAAAGGCAAATTAAATAGGGTTTATGCACGGTCACTTCCTGGTTGTGATAGACTCTGCCCCTCCCTTCCGGTTCAACGCTGTTCCCACACAAACTGGACAAAATTGATTTTTTTTACCCGTTTTCTTCAAGACCTGCCGCGCATCACGGTAAACGATGTCCACCGGATTTTTGAAAAACACACAGAGACGTCTGTGAGCAAGCGGGTGAAGGACTTTAAGCTGTATATAACCAGCTTTATTCATGAAATTGAAGGTAAGCTAACAGCGTTAGCTCGTAGCTTCCATCATCAAAAAACAGTGAGACAGATCTATATAGCCGTGATCGTGGGCTCCAACTGCTTCCCAACTTTCAACTTTCTCTGGTCTAGCTGTACGTTATCAAACACCAAGTCTTCATTCACCAAAAGAATAGTTGTTCCAGTGAAATAACACACGAACGGCGCCGCGCCTCCTCCTTTAGCCTCCTCCACTCGGCTCTTTGACTACTGTGCTGCAAAGTGTGGACTGCAGACACGGTGTGGTTAGAAATGATCACGTTTTCTCTTCTTAAGTTCACAATCCTTCCTTTTTGTAGTTATTTATTCAGTGGAAATGTGTGGAAACGGACTGATGAATTATATTCAGCTGATGCGGTACACAACGGAACACAGCAGTGTTCAGCTGTCGAGGCTTCCCGTCCGCTGATACTTATATGATGGCTTCATTTCTTAGTCCTATAATATATATATCATACTGTACTATACTATATTATTACTCGTTTTGATTATAAACAATATCTTTAGCTGGAAATGCACTCTAACTCTGGAAATCTTCACGTTTCAAATGGAACCGGAAATGGTCCAGCGAGTTAATTTTAAACCGGAAGTTCTACTAAGTACTCTGTGCATAAAGCCTATTTTCTAAAGCTCTTGTAACAGTCATATCAGTCCCAAAGACTGTGCATGAGACCTAAACTAATTATTATTATCCTTATTCTCAATTTTGTGAAATGTGTTTTGAGCTAATACTAAAACAGATGGTTTCAAAATCTTTCCCCTGCTGACGTCAAGAAGGGAAAAGACCACTCCTCTCTAGAGGACAGAGCCAATCACGAGCACCTTTGGCTCCCTGAGCCCACCCCCGCCATTTAAAAACCACAGGAGCATGCATCCTCACAAACCTTATCTAACAGTCATGGTGAAGCTACGAGCAAAGCACGGCAGCTGCTTTGCAGATGGTTGCATCAACAAGCACAAAAGTATTTTTTTACTCCCTTCATCTGAGACCCTGATGACCCACTGATGTCTGATGAACATGGGGAGAAGGGAGATGGGCGGCGCTTAGAGAAGCTCGGCTCCCCAACTGCCCCGCCCATTTGAAAGGTTAGTTTTGCTTTAGGAAGTTGGATGAGGGGTGGAAGAACAGCTGCACTTAAAGTAAGGGTCGCTTTGACCAATGCAGAGCTTTAACATGTTATTGAGATGTAAAATAAATGATTTGGAGTGGATAGAAAGGGGCTCTTTAGGAAAAAATCGCTTAACAAAAACAAAATGAAGACTTTGGAGTGGCCTAGTCAAAGTCCTGACCTGAAACTGATGAGAAGCTGTAGCAGGCTCATGCTGGAAAACCCTCCAATGTGACTGAATTACAACAATTCTGTAGCCTGGCAAGCCAGACTATAAGCGTTGAAATATAGTCTGGCCATGATGCATTGAATTGACTCATTCATAGGGGCGGGATCAACAGTTGTCAATCAAACTGTCTTCACATGCTACTGAATAGTGCTAGAACCAATCAGAGCCGTTTAGATACAACCGGAACCAGCTGGTAAATTAAATTTTTACCGTATCCCATCAGTAAAGCAGCCAATATATCCTTTTTCAAAATAAAAGTCCCTCTATCTGTTTTAAAGAAAAGCCCAAATCTAAATTGTCCAAAGTTGATGACAAAGCTGTTTCAAACAAACACGGCTCCTGAGCTGCCGCCATGTTTAAATTCAGAGTCGAAGCTCTGCTGTCATCAGTTAATCCCGCCCACCAAACCGTTAGAGCATTGTGATTGGCCCAGTATGAGACTGACCGGACCAATCAGTGGGCTGAAGAGGTTCCAGTGGAGCATGGCTAGACTAAATTCTGCAGAGCAGAACTGACGGTCTAGTTCACTAGGTTAACAATTCTGAGTCAAAATTCCCCCACAGCCTGTAAAAGACTCATTGCCAGTTATTGTAAATGTTTGATGGCTGTTAGTGCAGTTAAGGGTGAAGCTACTAGTTATGAGGTTTAGGAGCTATCACTTCCTCACACAGGGTCATGTAGCTTTGTACTTTTTCTCCTTAAAGGCATACTCAGTAGCCAGGTAAACAATGTAGCTTTTAACGTTTTTTTAAAGCCTTTTAACAACATTCCAACATAGTATAGCCATAAATATATTGTGGAAATTAAAAAAACCCGAAAGAAATCAATAAAGTAGTTGTCCCGCAGTTCTCTAAAAACTTCAGCCAATCCTATTTTTCGGACCGAACGATAGGATTGGACAATCCAGCTGTCTGTCTGCCGCATTTCCTCACTGCTTGGATTGGCATTAATCCGCCCGGACACATTTTGGGGCAGAACATCCCGGAAGTGAAAGTGAAAGTAGAAGTAGGACAGAGAGCCGGCGGGTGATTCTATTTTAAGATAAAAATACCAGAGTCCCCCCCAAAAAACACCTTTTCAGCTAGCAGAAAACTAAAAGCGTTTGGAGGTGAAAAGAGGAAAAGCTGGGGGAACGTTTCTGCGGCTGGAGTTAGACTCTGCTTTGTCACCTTTGCAAACCATGGTCCTATGTCGGCGGGAGGCTGGCGTATGGATTTTACCCGACGGGAGGGGTGAGTTCACCGAGACGTGTTTCTGTAAAATAGCTAGCGAGACCTCGTTTGTTTACCTGGCTACTGAGTATGGCTTTAATGATAAACACCTTCATTTAGAAACTGTATTTTGTGTTAACTTGTGTTAACTAAATTTGTTTGATGATCTGAAACATTTAAGAGTGACAAACTTACAATTCAGGAATTCAGGAAGGGGACAAAAACTTTTTTACACTATTGTAAATGTTACAAGTGCAGCAAAATGACGGTGAATCCATCGTATAGCCCTGTTCAGAGCTGCTAGTCCTCGTTTCCTCCTCAGAGTGGAGCACCAACCTGAAACAGTTGTTGTGGAACTTGTTGTAGGAAGCCATGGTGATGAGCCCCCCCCAGGCACAACCCAGGGAGTAGAAGATCTGTGAAGCAGCATCTCCCCACACCTACAGAAAAACCCCACACACATGTAGAGTAAAAATGAAATCAGTCTTTATCCTGTAACTGCTCAGAAACTTGGTCATATCAGTACCTTTGCATCCAGAACCTTCTGCCACTGTGGAGTCAGGTAGTATTTGATGCCATTTATAGCTCCATCCAGGGTGATGCCACGGATGAACAGAATGGTCAAAACCACATATGGGAATGTGGCTGTGAAGTACACCACCTGGACACACATGATAAACAGTAAGCTGATCACATCAGTTAGCCACTAGAGATTTAAATTCTTCTAATGGTTTCATCAGTGGAATTAAGAGCCATGCTGAAAATATGCGATTCAGTCCATCCATCTCTGCAGGCTGACCTTTCCAGATGATTTAACACCCCTGATGAGGCAGAGGAAGACCACACACCAGGATACAGCCAGGCAGCCCAGGATAGGGAGACGGACTTCTCCAAAGTTCCCGATATCATCAGAAATGTTCAACACGTAGTGTCTGAGAGGGCGGACAGACAAACAGAGTGTATTGACAGAGAGCTGTTCAGAAAATGATGAAAAAGACTCCACTAGTCCATATTTACAGCCTGGAAAGACAATAAAAGAAGGAGGACCTCTTCAAAAAGATCAATGGACCTTTAAACGTATATGGAGAAACTGAGAGGAGGGATGTCTGTTTGTGCTCAAAGTGCTGTAGTGTTATTATGTTATTTCAGTATAGTACGAGGTAAATATCTGGGGATTACAGATGAGGAGAAAAACCTGCAGAGACTTAGCTCAGTCACCTGTACAGACTGCATGACAGAATAATAAGAGTCTTTACTTCATTGTTAAATTAAAATAAAGCTACACCAATCAAAAGCTAAAGGCTAAAACACCTCAAGTTAAACATGATTATATAATCGTGTCCTTTCTGTATTTTAAATGACTGAATTTCAAAAACCTCATCATGGATGCTGAATGGAAAAGTGCCAAAAGGCTGCATCACCCCCTACTGGCAAGAAACTCTAATTACACACAAAATAAGAAAGATTTAAAGATATCAGTCAAGTTAAAAAGTATAGATACGTTTGTGTGAGGAAAACAGATCTTCTGTGGGACACTTTTTATAGTGTACAACTCTTCTTCTGCTGCCATTTCTGCTGTTCAGCAGTACTGAGGTCTTATTAGCAACGATGCTGATCAAAAGGAGAACTGCACTCAGTACGAGCAGCAAAAAGAAAAAACTACACACATGAAGTGAGTTTCAGCTTCATAATGTGAAATAATGATCTAGAGTAAAGGTTAATTCATGTTTAAATATTTATAAAACATTTATACAACAAATTTTTAATAAGTAGAACAAAATTATTCAAATTGAATTAAAATGATTCAGGTCATGATTCAGCCGAGATGCACAACCCTACTATAAACTGGTCCAAAACTCATGTTTTTAAATATTCAATGTTGTTTTTCTAGTTCTTACTTCCAGTACTCCTCACTGGGACTGGTCCTCTTGGTGCGGTTCACCACCTCGGACGCTCCTGCTATCAGGCTGCTGGTGACGTTCACCAGGCTGCCGTTGAGCTGGGCGCCGCTGCCCACCACGCCGCTGCAGTCGGGCGTGTTCCAGGGGTTGTTGCAGTATGTCCAAGGCAGCAAGTTGGTCATGGACATAAAAAAGTAGTAGAAGGCAATGCAAATGACCACATTATAATAAATCCCAATGTAGGTGGACACCACCATCATGCCGTAGCCCACGCCTGAAGAGAAGAGTGAGAAAACAGGAGCGAAATATCAGACAGAGTAAAAGTTGGGTCTGTTAACAACTACTGAAACACATCCACAGGCATTACTCTAACCTTTGAACATAGGGCTGATCTTCCAGACGCCCAGACATCCCAAACTGGCAAATTGACCAAAAGAAAGCTCGAGGAAAAAGAGAGGAATGCCGCAGAATACCAACATGATAAAGTATGGAAGCATGAAGGCACCTGGAAGAGAGAAGCAATGAGGAACACATCTGAATGAGATCAATCATTTTCTCAAGTAGCAGCTTTAGTTTGATTCTACTCACAAACAGATGTGAGTAAAGTAAAACTCTTGGTTTGAGGTAGTTAGTGATTGAGTTCAACCAAACTCAGGAACTGAGGGTCATGATGTCATGGCTGAATAATGTAAAACTCTTAAAGAGTAGCAGTTTACCTGTATGTGTCAAAGGCACACTAGGCAGTTTTGGCTTGTTTTTAGCACCCCCTAGTGTCCGTTTTAAATCAATGTTGTAAAAACGAACCGTTGACCCCTCCCTCCCACAGTGCTCCGTGTTTTCAATCATCAGATAAAGGTTTTCCTTGTTTCTTTGGAGGCTCCACCATGATGAACACGATACAATAGATCTCTTAGCTCATATCTATGATGTCTGTGTCTTCAGCTCGCCTGTTCTGAGCAGGTTCTGAGCTGGAAACATGGATTGCCATAAAGCGGTTCTGCTTCTCGAGAGATAGAGATGACTTTGTGAGACTTCAGGGCACCAGACCAGAGACTCTGAATTTGCAAATGCGTTATGTAACTGACTTTTCATAAACCCTATAACTGGTCATATTAGCACATACTGGCTCAAGAAAAAGATTTAAAATATGAAAAAGTTCCTTAGCGTACCTTTAATCTGCCCGAATTCCTACACTCACACCATTGAGATATTATAACTAGAGATAGGAACATAAAACAAAAGTTGAAGCTGAAATAAAACTAGTGCCCACTTGTGGCTGGAGCCAGTATAACAGTCAAGTCCAGCCACCTTTATGTAGGTTTATGTACCTCAGATCTTTTTTCCAGATGTTCACTCCTATTGATTCACTTTGTGTTAACTTTATTGCTGCATGTTCAATTCTCATTTTCCAAGTAGCTGTAATTACATGCTTAAAAAGCACCATGACAGTGTGTGGGTGGGTAGGTGGGAGTTTCTGCCCTGTGTCTTTTGCTTTTTGCAGATGAAATAGGACTTCTGTTTGCATCTTCAAGTCATGACCTTCAGCGTGGACTGGGTCAGTTTGCAGCCAAGTAGGAAGCAAGTTTTAGGTCACATTTGACTGAGAAAGAGTGTAAAACTCCCTCTGAGTTGGGAATGAGTTCCTGCCTCAAGTGGAGGAGTTTAAGTATCTTGGTGTCTTGTTGAGTGATGGTAGGATGAAGTAGGAGACCTGATCTGTTGTGGTGAAGAGGGAGCTGAGTCGAAAGGCAAAGATGTCCATTTGCTGGTCCATCTACATTCCAAACCTCACCTGTGGCCATGAGACGTGGATCATTATAAATATCATCATCACTACTTAATTCACAAATGCTTCTCTCTGAATTTCATACTGATAATAGGATAAAAGTCTCAGTTAAACAGAATTTAAATACTTTTGCAAATAGTTAATTCACAGTGATGTCTACTGCTAAAAAGAACAAACAAAAATAAAAATAAAAAATCCTCATCTGCCATTTGAGCTTCCCCTGTGTGATCAGAGTTCACTGAATGTCCAGCTGAGTCTGTTCACTGAAGCTGAAACTGGTTTCAGACTGAATCAGATGGTCATCCAACATCTGCGTGTGTGTTTTTGTGTGTATTTTGTCCAAATGCAAACTAGGCCACATCAACCGACTGACATTGAAGCCAAAAGCTTATCGAATGTAGCCGTCCTCTCCACATCGCTACAGCATCCATCACATATAGTCAGAGTGCAGGAATGCAGCTCTCCTGCATGAAACACTAATCCAAATATTTGTAGAGTAAACAAAGTGGGATTCCAAGCCAAAGTAAGTGTCCCAGTCATCAAACTGGCTGCCCCTTTAGTTTGATCATTTTTCAAGCACAAACATACAGAAAACACCAGAACCTGATTTTCCCCTCTTTTCATCATCACAGCCTTTTGCTCTGCACACATCTAATGCACGGTGAGAGCAGAACATCAGCAGCACCTGGATTCTTCCAGTGTGCTCACACCGACTCTGACAATGCTCACAGTCCAATAAACAATCAGGTAGCTGTGCAAAATGAGATGTCTGAAATGATGCTTTGGATTCGAGTTGTTCACATAGTGTTTGTTGATGCGGCTGCTGCAGTGAGCGTGCTTTATATTCAATACAGGTGAAGCATCTGGTCTTTTTAAAGGAGGTTTTAAAAAATACACAGCATACATCAACATAGATATTACTTAGCAAGTAATGTTGAGTTAGAAATGAAAAGTTTCATAAACTTTGCTGGAAATGTCACACAGCTTAAATCTAACAGAAATAATCTAAATGTGATGGTGTTTTGTATAAAGTTAGTAAACTGTACTGATCTTATACTGCTTTCTGGTGATGACATATGTGTTAAAACTTCTGATTAAAACTAATAGAGATCAAATAGTTAAATCCAAAAATGAGCTATTTGAATAATTATCAGAACCTCTTATAGCAAAAAGACAAACTCTGAATTCTATTCTGTTCTATTATAATGATCCACTTCAGGACAGTCAATATGTTTTAATGCATTTTTTCTGCTTAAACATAAAATTGTCAAAACATTTCAGCTAATACTGACATTTGTTTTTGTCTTCTTAAAGTTTAAATCCTAAAAAGCTAAAATTGACAGTTCAGCTTCAGCTGGGTTCTTCTGCAGTTTTCAGCTATTTCATTCAGCACTCAGCATTTAAACAGCATTTCTGAAAGAAATTAAAATTTTCTAGTGTCTTTTGAAATGATCAAACCAATTTGAGGTTTCCCTGTTCAGCTATATAGACAGGGACACTGAGGCCTACCAGCTCCCACATATCCTCAGATACCGTCCAGCAGTGGTGGGTGTGGCCAACCTGGCAGACATGATATGTTGGCTGGGTTGACCACGCCCACAGGGTAATACATGTCACAAAAACACCTGGTGACACTTCTGAGGAAAGCTGTCGAGTAAACTTCAGTGCATACGTCAATAAAATACAGAAATTAAGATGTGTTATCCAATGGTTGACCTGCTGGTTGAAAGGTAGGGATTTAACTAGATCAGGGGTCTGCAATCTTTATGACTGATAACTACTTTATTAACCTATGAAAACTAATTTGTAAAGAGAAACAAAAATCAATTTAATTCTTAAAATGAGGAGTTTATGTTTAAATTTAACTTTTCTTTTTGATTTTTAGGCATTAGGCAAATGGAAGAAAGACTATCACAGTTTGTTCAGAATTGTGTGCCATTCATTCTCACCATTTTTGCTGAAAATACAGCAAGTAAACAAGGTTGCCCAGTTAGATCTAAATAAAGCATTAAGTTGCACCGTAATGCATCAAAAAACAACAAACATAATAAATAAATGACATCATTGGTTTTTTATTAATGAATAGCTATGATGTTTAAGTGTGAGGCTTTTAGAAAAAGTATTTGATTTAAATGTTTCTGTTAGTTATATGAACAGCTTGCTTGTTGGCACAAAGATGTCATTGATGTCTTTATATTTAGTAAAAACCAACAAATGTCCATGTGGTTTTTCACATGCTTTGCTGAAATATGTAAAATATGTTTCATCTTTCTACGTTTAAGTTTGTTTAAGCGTTCTACTTAGTATAGAGTAGAATTACTCAGCCTGTTGGAAAGTTGCAGAAAGACAGTGGCAGGGAAGCTCACAAACTATTAGCTCTCAAATTAAAACTGATTTCTGCTTTTTCGATGCATTTTGGTTAATATTGGCAAGGCAAGGCCATTATGGCTAACTTGGACACTGAAATGATCAGAAAACGTCAGATTCATTAGTCATTCTGTTGCAAAAACTATGAAAAGTATTGCAAATATTTCAGATAGTAAAACTGCTGAAACTAACCTTTCTTATTGTCAACATAAATATAAATATCACTCAAGTTCAAGTCATTTTTAAACAAAGCTACAAGGACCTACTTCAAAAGGGCAGAGCCACAAGTGGCTCCGGAACCACAAGTGGCTCCAGAACCACAAGTGGCTCCGGAACCACAAGTGGCTCCGGGACCACAAGTGGCTCCGGAACCACAAGTGGCTCCAGAACCACAAGTGGCTCCAGAACCACAAGTGGCTCCAGGACCACAAGTGGCTCCAGAACCACAAGTGGCTCCAGAACCACAAGTGGCTCCAGGACCACAAGTGGCTCCGGAACCACAAGTGGCTCCAGGACCACAAGTGGCTCCAGGACCACAAGTGGCTCCGGAACCACAAGTGGCTCCAGAACCACAAGTGGCTCCAGAACCACAAGTGGCTCCAGAAACACAAGTGGCTCCAGAACCACAGGTTGCAGCCTCCTGAATTAGATTATCTCAAGACATGAGCTGCTTTAGAAGTAGGATAATCATCACATTGTGCAACGTAAATGTAAGAAAGCAAGTTAGAAGACATGGAAGGAATGAGTTGTACAACAGGAGTAAAAGAAATAAAATAATGACGTGTAGCACAGTTAATGCTTTAACTGTACATAAAAAAAATCAATCCAAAATAGTAAAATAGTAAAGTGAGCACATGTATAAATCCATGTACACAGGTATTTATTAGGTTTATTTAAGTTACTCTAAGTTACTTTAGTTAAGTTATTTTAAGTTTAATTAAGTGAATAAAGGATAGGAATTTAAAAGCCAGGCTTCAGCCTACACCGTGTTCTGAGTGTCATTTATATTTCCTAATAAGGGTTCAGTCAGTTGTTGATTTCCAGTAGACAGATGTTGATGAGGTTTATTGTTGAACCCATGATCTTCAGGTTCAGCAGTATTTTACAGTAGTCTGACTTTAGAACTGAAACAATACTTTGTACTTTTTTTGACACCACCAAGTGACAGGATGTGAGATGAAATAAAAAAAGAAGTATGTGGATTGAGAAAGCTCGTTTAGGTAACTTGTAGGTAAAGCAGCTGTCATGATTTTCAAATGCGTGACCTCAAAAAGTTCTTTTTTCATCAGGATACAAACCAGTTTTTTATTAGGTCACATAGCAAAGCAGTAGGTTTACTATCATCTAAACCTAAAACGTATTTATTACATATTTTTATTAATTACAGAAGTTTATTTTAAATTTACAATGTTATTCTGGCCAACAAATTCCTGATATTGAAAAAATTTGGCAATATTTAAAGAAAAGGTTGACACTATTTTAAATTAAAAAATCCTAGATGATCTCTTAATTTTATGATTTTTAATCCTTACTGGCCATTTGTTGAACATAAAGCATTTGTAGAGGATCTCATTTTAACCAATTAGCTCTATTTTTAAACCTTTACTGTGTAAAAACGTGTTGCTACTCAAACTATGCAGATGATAATTTGCAGCCTCAACAAAAGAACTGATGATTATTCACCATAACATAAAGAAAAACATAACCAAGTCTTACTACCTGGATCAGTAACACAGGTGTATTATCTAACCAGATACGTACCTCCTCCATTTCTGTAGCAGAGGTAGGGGAACCTCCAGACGTTGCCCAGGCCCACTGCGTAGCCCACACTCGTCAGGACAAACTCAATCTGGTTGCCCCAGTTGCCTCTCCGGGAGTTTTCATCCTTCTTCACTGGCTCTCCGGGAACTGCTCCATTCTTCAACGAAAACAGAAAGAGAGATATGACGTCAGGTGACGGGGAAATGAGTGTGTGTGTGAGATAGTACTGCTGCAGAGGGTCCAACAGCAGCACAAGGCACATAAAAAACACCTTAGTCTGATGTGAATTAGAGGAAAATATTCCAAGAGGCCTTATTATTATTCTCATAGCCAGAAGATTCTGAATCCTGTGTCTATTTACGCATCGTCGTTGTCAGGCTTAAACCTCCAATCTCATTTTTTATTCACGTTCTTACCTAAATCATCTCTTTTTTTCTCTTCATTTCGTGTAGTTATTTCTTTTAAATATAGGTTTTTTGCCCAACAGTGACTATATTTTCCATTATAAACAAGCAGTGATGTTGAAATATAAGCATCTCTCAGCTGCCTGTTCTGTGACTCCTCTACCCCAAACTTTAGCATAAGGTGGGTTTGCTGAAGCAGACGGGATGTGAAGTGAAATCGGCGCCTTCAGATGAGCCCGTAAGCATTTGGTCTTGTTTTCCTTATTCCCAGCCTCTCCTCTCCTTTCCTCCCTCTATCACTCCATCTGCTGGCATCAGATGGTCCCTCTCTCATGACCTCCTCTACACCCTCAGCTGAGTCTGTTAGGGTCTGTGTGGCTCACATGACAGCCCTTGTGCTGTTGCTGAGAAATAAATACTGCAAAGTCAGACGACTGAGGCGAACATCTAAGAGTCATCGACAACCTGAAGTAATTCAACATTAACAGACCTCGATACTGGCAATGCTTGATATACAAGTGAAATGATCTTATTGTGGGAAAGAATATATTGGTGATTTTAGATTGAATTGTGGAAATGTCATTTATTTATGCAAAAGTAATCATTTTTAGATATTTTTAGGTAGTTACTGTAGTGTAGAATGGGTTGGGTGATAACCACAAAGAGCTAGAGCAGCCTAACTACATTTTTTAAAACATCCAATTTTCCTCTGTGATTAATAAAGTACATTTTCATTTAATTTGAGGAGACAATAGCAACACATATTCTTTATAAAATACAAATTAGGTCTAATTTGCCCTATAAAAACTCCTTTTTAACAGGAAGAAACCTCAGAACCAGGCTCAGAGTGGGCGGAGCCTAATGCCTTGGCTAACTGAGCTCTGAGAGAATCAATGATATGTGTACTTGGCCACATATGACTCTACATCTGATTGACTTGTAATGATCTATGAGAAACTACAGGAACACCAAAGATCACCCCTCCCTGATGAGCCGAGAACAACAGAGCAGAAACATCTTATTCATCAGCAAAAAGTTAAAGCAAACAAAGAGAAAACCCCAGACAAAACAGCAACAACCACAGAAAACAAACAACTGCCATATTTTCTCCAGAGCTCCGTAGTTTGTCTGTGAGTCTAGCTGTGCAAAGATTTTAGGAGGGGAAAACAAACAGGATTTCTCCAGCATCCTTGACCTTTCTTTGTACAGGGCATTGTGCTGCAGGTGCGTCAGACAGGAAGATCAGCAAACAAGCCCCGTCGCTGAGGGGAGTCTCAGAGTGAACCAGAGGTTACAGCAGCATGGGGGTCGAAACCACCAGCAGCGACGCCCACCGTCTCAGCGGGTCACTTGTTACAGCATCTCCGTCCGGAGTTGACTTTGGAAGGAGAAGAAGTGACGGAGACATTATGCAGCTGTGTGTGTGTGTGTTGTTGTTGTTGCTTGGTTTGACAACACTTCATGTTCTGACTTCTTTATGAGCAAACAGGTGTGGGTTCACAGGACAACACACTCAGGCATCAACAAACAGAGCAAAAGAAAAAACACTGGGAATAAAAATGACCCTCCAGTCTCTAGTATCTGTTCTCCAGAGCCAAACCTGACATGTGCAAGACAGACAGACAGACACACAAACACACACACACGCACGCACGCACACGCACACACACACACACACAAACACACACACACGCACACACACACACACACACACACACACACACACACACACACACACACACACGCACACACACACACACACACGCACACACACACACACACACTGTGGAGTTTAAACATGTAGCACGGTGAGTGAATTCAAAGGAGCTGGAAGACACTTCGATGGTCTGTTCGTCTAAAGTTCAGAACATGCACTTTGATGATGCAGTGCACAGTAAAACATATCTTCAGCCTAAAAACTCGCCTAAAATTATAACTATTAAATAAAATGCAGCTTCTTGTTCTTCTACTAGGCTGAAGTAAAAAAAACTAAAAGACTAAAATCATAACTGGCTACTGTTCAATCTCATTCATCTCATATAAGCTGCAGAACACAGCAGCATGTTGAGGATGTGGTTCCTGCATTCATAATAAAGGATAAGTGGAACCGCAAAATCCAGACTGAGATCCAAAGGACTACTGTGTGTGGGATACCATAATACAGCTCAAGCCTGAGGAGCGAATCTGGCAGATTAGTACTCTCACAGAAAAAGATGTTTCAACTGAGTTATGGAAGAAACATCATGCAGGAAAAATGGGGAGAACCACATTTATCAAGCTGCAATCAAAGATTTCTCCCATGAAAACAAGAGTACAAATATGAACCTGGAGTTTTCAGGAAGCATTTAGAACCTCTGTACGCTGTGGTTATGTTGTGGCTGCCTGCCAGTCATCATACAGACGCTGATAGGAAACAGGTGTGAAAAGGCTGCCTGACTGCTGTGTGGCACTGGAGTTTAAATCAGCCAGTGGTGGTGCAGAGAAACAACCTGTAGCTTTGACTATACTGTAGTTACAGAACATTAAAGACACTTTGAAGCTTTTTGAAAAAGAGCCAAACTGAAAAAATAATGCAAGTTTCCAAAATAATATCAAAATCAAATCAAAAATACTTTATTAATCCCAGAGGGAAACGAGAAGTTTCACAGATTCATTGTAGCAGGTTACAGCTGAGTCTGTGATGCAGTGGATCTGAAAAAGTTAAATTTAAGTTTTTTCAAGCACATAGTATGAAGAGAAACTTAAACTTCCACAATCAAATACAAATTCTCTAATATATTAATAGCAGATATATTTAAATAATGATTAGCTTTCCAATACATCAAAATTTGCTCTGGAAAAACAAACAATGAATTTTCCTTTGTAGACTAAAGTAGAGTACTACAGTATTTTCAGACAGCCAAAGTCTTAGTGAATATATTTGCTAATTCAAACATATGGTCGTTTAGTTGACCATATTTGGACAAGAGAGAGTTAAACTATGGTTGTACATATGTTAGGCCCATATGCATATATGTTAGTTTGAATCTGTTTTCTAAACCTCTTTTAACCCCCAAATTCAATTCCTTCTTACTTCTATAAATACTTGATTTAGGGTAATAAAAAGTGTAATTCTGAAAAATAAAAACGTATAAAGTAAAATAAAACCAAATAAAAGCTCAAGCTATGAATAAAGATTATTTGAAATTAGTTACAGTTTCAAGCACTTTCAAAACCTTGAAAATTCCACATCAAAATCCAAGCGTTTTCAAGGATTTCAAGCATCCATAAGAACCCTGAAACAGGGTCATTAGTAATTGATCTTATTTAAATGAGGGAAAACATGACTTTGAACTTTAAAAAACTCAATTTTTAAAACATTTTATGCCATTTTTATGAGCTGTCTGTCTTTCGTCTAGTATTGATGAATTTAAAGTCTCAAAAACTACCCACAATCCTCCCCTCTGAGTAGAAATCCAAGCAGTTCCTGCTGGCTGAACGCCTCTGGGGTAAATGACAGTTTTTCATGACTTTTTGACCGTAGTGTCGGTTTCTATCCAGGTGTTGCAGCCTGCGGCGTTGGCTCCTTGAACCACCTTGTCAGTCTATCACTCACTCAGTCGGTCAGACAGACAGACGATCTACACCATCCCTCCTTCTATCTTTCTCCAGTGACTCTTCAGAACCATCTGGTCTTCACATAGAATCACAACCCCTCATTCTCCTTTCTAATTATTAACTTTACCTTTACAAAGTCTCTTTAAGGGGACAGCATTAACCTTGCTAAGATTTCTGCTGCTGATCAGGGATCAGATCTGAAATGATGATCCAAAAGACTTAAGAGTCTCCTTCTTTTAACCCTGTGGTCATGACTAGATGAGTGCTCATGTTTCAAATACCTGAGACTTAAAAAAAAAAAAAACACAACCAAGACCTGCAGGTGATGTTAAGAAGGGAGTCATCATGGAAAAACTAAAGCAACAGCAGGATGAGATGTTAGAGATGACAGCAAATAGCAATGAGTTCAGCCACAAAACAATCCTATCATGTTTCCTCCAAACGTAAAATTCATAACTAAAAAACTAATAACAGACGGCATTAAGTCACTGACAGATTCTAATGGTCGCCTTCACTGCAGCTCCCTCAGGCTCAGACATCTCCTGTGTTCCAGTGGTTTTGCTATTAGCCAGCTTTTTATTTTCTATTTAAAAACTTTCCACCACCTCTCTGCTTCTGAGTCTGTATTTTGAATACATGCAAAACACGACACATGACAACATGCAAACGCTGGAACAGCTGTTATTTAGAACAGAAACGGAATAAATCCAGTAAAATGTGTAACAGGTGGCGTTATCACACAGATGATCAAAATGAGCATCCCGTTCTCAGTGGGATTAAAAATGTAAAGAAAAATAAAAAAGGATCCTCATTTAGTCACATTCCTTAACAGAAAGGTGGTGGTTTTACCCAGTGAGGTGTCTGCAGGTGAACATAACCTCAGAGTTGATTCATCCACTAAAACAACAGAGTTTGAGACGCTTGAAGGAAACAAAAACACACCCAGGTCAACCGTTAATCCTTCCAAAATGACGTTAGTGTTTGACTAAAAGTTTAAGTAAGTGTTGCTTAATTTTCTTCAAAGGACAATGGTTTCCCGTAATCATTTACTGATGAGGTCATCAGAAGAAAAATCAGTACTTTAATTCTTCTGAATTGAACTTTTTGTTTAATTTATTTTAGATTAAAGCTGCAGAGGAAAGTAGGATTCTCAGGTAAAGCTAAATCATTTGAGGGGTTTTATAAAATACATCTCAATAGGTCCACTTTTAGATTTCATATATTTTGCAAACACCAACTGAGTCTGTTACTGAGTTTTTACTGATTTTTATGTCTGCCTCATGATTAATGTTTAAAAGAGTGAAAAGCAAGGTCTCCATTAAAGCTACATATTTAGAGTGTTTTTGAATATTCTTCTCAGTAGCTGAGTTTTTATTTCAGTTGATTCTGTTAAAAAGGCTGAATTGAATGAAGTGAAAAGTTCTGGTGTGAATTAAAAAGCAGCTGACTAAAGGTGAAGATGAATATTTCCTTCTCTAGCGCCACCACCTGATGGTGTGTTTTTCACTAAACTTGTCTTTTTTGTGCTGTACGGCGGTTTAAGGGTGTCTGCACATGCAGTCAGTGTAAAGTCAAACAAACCAGTCTGTACCAGGCACAGGATGGCGGTTGCATCCCTGAGAGGAGTGCCATCCAGGACCTTTTCCTGTAGACTGAGACAGTTTTAATCTTGTTTTAGACTCTATACGGAGTGCACATTTACACAAACTTAAATCACCCGGTTCAGTTCCAGGGAAAAAGCTACATTTTGTGATTTTCTAGTATCTAAACATTAGACCAATGGTTCTCTATGGAGGTTTGTGACCCAAATGTGGGTTCATTCAGCAAGCCCAGGTCATCTTAGCAAGACGCTTTTATCCAAAGCAACTTACAACCTATAGCTACACAAGTGTTGTGATCTGGGGTTAGGGTTTGGGTTATGGGGGTAACCAGAGAACCTGAAGGTAACCCACGCATGGACGGGGAGAACATGCTAACTCCACGCAGAAAGGCCGCAGCTGGGGATTCAAAATTGTACGTGCATGAGAGAAGCTACTTTTGATTTACACCATACTGACCCCATTTTAAAGTGATAATATGCAACTTTTTCATATTTTTAAATCTTTTCCTTGAGCCAGTATGTGCTAATATGGCCCTTTACAGAGTTAATGAAAAGTCACTTAGCCCCATCTGGTGATTACAGCCGGAATACCACGATTGCAAGATCTCCGTCGCCGTCATGGTACCCAGGAAGTCACGTGTCTCACGAGGGTTAGGCTAACCCAATGTGGCTAGCTGTTATGCTAACGCTGGAGTGTTTTTAGCTCATGATTCCTGATTTTTTTCCATATCTCCCTGCTTGAACACAGCTGATTTCTTTGAAGGAGTAAATAATCGCTCCTGTAGAAAACTATTATGGCTGAGGAGACATTTCAACACTTAGATTTAGCAGTTCAGAAGCAAGAACTATGGGCTACTTTATTTAATGCAGTGATTTAAAACGGACACCAGAGGGCACCCAAAACATGCAAAACTGCATATTATCACTTTAAATATTAAAATCCACTATCTGTGCATTTCACCAAAGTTTATTTGAGATCTTGTTCAGACCTGTATTGTGTTTATCTGAGGAAACCCAGAGAGCTTCTGAGTCGTTATTTTCTCCACCGTTTCGAGCATATGAAGAGTAAAAACCCTCCTCATGTTGATCTGATAAAGAACGCCAGCTGAGTCGCTGGTCAGCATTGTTCTGGTTCAGAATGCTGCCAGATAAGAACAGAACACACTCAGAAACACTACAAATAAACTATGTAGCTTTATGCAAAGGGAACAAATGCTTGAAACTTTTTAACTTTTCCTTGAACTTTGCTTTCAGACGTTAACTGATCTGACTGATTTGAGAATGTAAGCAGAAAAAAGACAATGAGCAACACACCTAAATAAAAAAGTACTGGGCTTTGTTATGATGACACTGATTTAATACTATCAGGTGTGCTATTATCTTTTAACCTTTTCAGGCTAGAAATATTAATAATAAAAAATATCTATTTATTGATTAAAGTCAATATAACAACTATATAATAATCAGTTTTTTTGTAATTATATAACAATATAGCTGTAATAAAGAAATAAAATAGTCTCTTTTAACCTGTAGATCCTCCAGCAGAGGCGGTAGACTTTTATAGGACTGGATATGGAAGGTTTTTGATAAAAGTACTAATCCTAGTACTCCATCAGGCAGCTTTAGGGACAGACGTGGTTTGATGAAAATAGTCTACAAGGAGTTAAGCTGCTCATGCAGGTTTCCCTCTTCTCACAGCCAACAGGAGGAAAACTTCACTTTAGAATGAACAACATTTGAACACCTGTTGGCTGTGATGACGTTCTCAGATTCTTTCAAAGTAACCTAATTTGTTTTATACTCCTCTTAAACTCAACTCTATTCTTTATCTCTTACTCAGTGTTAAACATGAAACAAAAGATTAATATCGCACACATTCTGGTTATTCAGACCCTTCGTCAGGTGTTAAAGCATGTTAACTTTAATCATCCTGCATTCTTAAAGCATCAGTGTTTTGTAAGTTTCTCCCTTTCCTCTTTGCAGGACATATTCATGCACAACAAGGTTAGAAGTTGAGGTTAGTGAAGAGTTGGAATGAAACAGGAAACAGATCAAACTTTCATAAGATTAGTGAACTTTGACCCACATGGTCTGAGAATAATTCAGAAGCCTTGAACTGAGGATAATAATAATAATAATGCATCAGTTTTATATAGTGCTTTTCTAGGTCACTCAAAAACGCTTTACAGAGTTGTATTATTCATTCACACAGTCATTCTCACTGGTGGTGGTAAACTACGACTGACGTCTGCAGCCACAGCTGCCCTGGGGCAGACTGACAGAGGCGAGGCTGCCATTCTGCGCCATCGGCCCTTCTGACCACCACCAACATTCACACACAGTCACACTCACATTCACACAGGCGAGTTGGGTGAAGTGTCTTGCCCAAGGACACAACGACAATCTAACCCAGCCAGAGCTGGGGATTGAGCCGGTGACCCTCCGGTTACCAGACCGGCCACTCTCCCAACTGAGCTAGTGCCGCCCCGATGCATATTGTTTGACAAATCATTAAAAGACTGATGTCAAAGGAATATATGGCTTATACATAAAAAAATACTCCAAAATGTTGCATTTGCATTTTAAGGTAATGATGATTCAGGAAGAACCAAAAAAGAGGAAAACCTGAAAGGGGCTGGAAGCTTTCTGCACCCAGTGGGACACTTTGACAGGCAGCAGCAGAAACCCCTGACAGCTGCATCCAACTCTGTAAAGTCTAAAGAGGTGCTGTCCAGTGGATTGTAAACGAGGGAAAAAAGCTACTTCCTTTCTGGTTGTGAGAACACAAAAATCCACACTTGACACATTTTACGTTCCCTCCACAAACCCAAGAGTTACAAATGTAAAAAGCTGCACGCTGATGGGCACTTTTCTTATTTTGACAGGTTTTTGTGTTATTTCCATCTGCAGCATGTGTCATTAGTCACTTCGTCTTAGAATTGCAAGAAGAAAGCGGTCGGTAGAGTAAAGAGCTCTGCAAAGGCCTGATAATCTCTCCAGCAGAAAGTGATTTGTTAATATCATCCAAATGCTTACTGTACTGTGCATGTCATTTTCTGACTGAAAGAATTTTATTTAGCAGTTCCTCCTGTAGAGCAGTGACAGCTCAGAGCCTTCTCCCTCTCTCAGGCGACGCCGTCCTTCTGCATGTCTTTGCAGGGAAAGTTTGAACTGAGCTGTGATGTTCATCAGGTCAAAAATATTGAAATTTAAAGATCTGGTTAATTAAGAAATTATTAAAAATAAATATTTGTAGTAATATTATGACCAGATCAAAAAGCGGACTGAAGCTGAAACATCTTTTGACAAAAGGTTTGCAGTTTTTTTTTTAACATTAAGTCAAAACCCAGCTGAGTTAGGCCTCTTCTCTTTATCCATTTACAGGCAGAACAAACTTGCTCTTCTGTCAGTAGCTCACTGCCATGTGACTGTTGGAATCGAGCTGGGAGACAATATTGTGAAAATGTCTGAAAAATCTTCAGAATGAATCACGCTGAATTGATATTTAATATTTTTGCAACAAGTTTTAGCTTTGGCCAAGTCACATGGGGCACATGACGTATTTACAAACAAATTACACCAACTGTGCAAGTTTTCTAGCTACAGTTTAGTCACATAGTGTTTTAGTTAAGTCTCAGATTTTTAAGGTTAGTTAGTTTTATTTACAATTTGGTTGCTAACCTTTCCTAAAATTTTCACACATTTCTTACACTTTCTGACTCACAGAAAATTCACTGAGGAGTGTTCCAGACACCAGCACTGAATAAACACACAATGAACAGTTATTTTACATTATTATTACCTTAATATTAATAATAATAATATTTTGAAAATTGTTTTACATTATATTATAACCCTGATTGTCCTAAATGAACAAAAAAATGTAAGATATACACATTTTTACTGCCTTTTTTGTTAATGTTAAAATATTAATGCATTTGCAATTTACCACCAACAGGCAGAGCCCAGCCAGATACTGACTTTATTCCATTTTTATACTGAAGCACACTTTATCATTACATCATCCTATCATGAGCATGAAAACCATGAATCACTGTGAGACAAAGATCTGTTCATGTCCAAGACTTGGGGCAACATTTAAACGTGTGTGTTAACAAGTGATGTTCAGCTTTGTGCAATCTGCTTCTGTAAACATGCACCAGGTTGATATGCAGTAAAAGCTCAATACGCTTTAAAGGCTCAATACGTTTTAAAGTCGGGGTGGATAAATTAAATTCTGCCAGAATTTTGAACTGAGAAGGTTTGATGGGTGGAGAGTGGGAAGTAAAGGATAATGCTGAGATGCAGGAAAAGTGCAGTCAGAACAGACATCTGTCTAAACACTGAGAAGGAAAGGTCAGAACACTGAGTATATCAGGCTTTAATTTAAAAACAATATAAAAAAGATTCAGTCCACAGCCAGTAGAGACAGACTAAAGCTTAAGACTAGCATACATACATTTATATCTAAATTATAACGGCTTATAGCAGAAAACAGTGACACAAATAGCCATGAGAAATTCTGACAGTACTCTGTCAACTTTACTCAGTTCTCATCAGCTCATTACTGTGTTTTTGCACGTCCACAGAAACAGCTCCAGATTTACCTTCACGGCCGTATTTTAGGTCTTATATGAGGCTCTGATGAATGCAGAACGTCTAATCAATATCTGACTTTAACAAGTAGACACAGCTTGTATACACAACTTTTAGGACTTCCAGGTAAAAACACACAGCTGTTGTACTTGTTGCTAACATACTTGTCCTTTATGAGCCACCACAGCAGTATGATTGTCATGGTCAGTGACTTACACCATTAAATCTTTGTTTTTAAATTAAAAGACACAAATATAGAAGTAGCAGAAAGGTATTGTGAGACTCTTTAAATGAGGCTTTCGTGTGATTTATTTCTCCTCTCCGTTTTGTAAAGCCAAATGTTAAAGCCGATCCAAGGCGGTCTTTCATGAGAAACAGGCACAACAACATGTTGTCATTTTGTAGAGGATTCCCAGCCAATACTCAGGCCCCCAGTTATTGGAAGTGGCACACGTAATCTCCCCTGCTCCACCTATGCAGAGTTTAGTAAACACGTCTGTCTGCAGTGACTGAATCCTCTCGGCTATTATGGCACAAAAAGCCCACCGGATCCCCTCAGAACCGGGCAGCTCAAAGCGCCCTTTATGAGTGGGCTGTGAGGTGAGAGTAATAGGCCTAAAGACAGCGCAGACCGTGGCTTCTCAACCTGCTACCATTGGGGCCACATACCAAAGAATCTCATTGGGCAGAGATTGAATAAATCCCCCTCCACGGCTGATTAATTGAATCCAATGGCTGGGGTGTCAGGAGAAGGAGAGAGGAGGATGAGACAAAGTCGGGTGCTGTCAGATGAAGGGCGGGATGGATGGCTGCTCAGGAGCCAAAGGTCACTTACAGGATACATCACTTCAAACAAATACATCATCTACAGTCTAAACACCTTAGTGTTGATGCATACGTTACATCCAATAGGTGTCAGCCAACATAATCGACTAATTTTAACACAAAGGAGCATAGCCCTAAAATCCTGATCTATTCTATGGTCAACTTTTAATTCTGATGGATCACCAGATTAAATGTGCTTCATAACTTTTAGATCAGCTCTCAATCTGAAAACCTGAGCAGCAGCAAAACAACAGATAAGGCATCAGCTCCCTGGAGAGTTTACTGGTAAACGCAACTGATGCAACTTCAAAACACAGCTTTCATCACCAACACTAGGAGGACTGTGTCCCACAGTAAAACAAAACACAATCCCTACATTTGTGCTGTTCTCTTGGATCTAGACACGTGAAACCAGAGAACATAAAGACATGACAGCTTGACCATCTTCCGTTGTTGAAAAGTGAAGCCGTCATATCTTTTTAATGGGGCTGCCATGCTATATTTTTTTAAGGCAGCATCTGCAAACTCACCTGAACATTATCAGTGATTTTAAGCATCAAATAAAGCAGGTAAATAAGTATTGAAAACGTCACCAATTTTCTGACTACACACATTTCTAAAGGTTCCATTGACCAGATGTCCACAACAACTCATCCAATCCACACGTAAAGAAATCAAGCTACTGATGTCCACACATCAAGTCATGTGTAATAAGACGAAATGACACAGGGAAAATGTTTAATTCTTTTGTCCAAAATCCGTTGTTGCTGCAGCTTCTAGATGCCTCCTGTTGAAGAATCTAGTCTGATGTGTTGCTCCGGTGTGATTTTGGCCCATTCTTTCACTCAAAGTCTTCAGATCTTAAAGTGATAATATGCAACTTTTTCATATTTTTTAATCTTTTCCTTGAGCCAGTATGTGCTAATATGACCCTTTACAGAGTTAATGAAAAGTCACTTAGCCCCATCTGGTGATTACAGCCGGAAAACCACGATTGCAAGATCTCCGTCGCCGTCACGGTACCCAGGAAGTCACGTGTCTCACAAGGGTAAGGCTAACCCAAAGTGGCTAGCTGTTATGCTAGCACTGGAGTGTTATTAGCTCATGATTCCTGCTTTTTTTCAATCTCTCCCTGCTTGAACACAGCTGATTTCTTTGAAAGAGTAAATAACCGCTCCTGTAGAAAGCTATGAAGGCTGAGGAGACATTTCAACAGGTAGATATTGGCGTTTAGAAGCTGAAACGATCTGGTAACTTGTTTAATGCAAAACTGCATATTATCACTTTAAAGGTTCCTTGGACTCCTTCTATGAACTCTGACTTTCAGTTCTCTCCATAGATTTTCTGTAGGATTCAGGTCAGGTGACTGGCTGGGCCATTCTAGCAGTTTTCTTTTCTTTCTTTGAATCCAGTTGACAGTGTCTTTGGCTGTTTAGGGTCACTGTCTAGATGAAAAGTCCTTGTTTCTTCATCATCATCCTGCAGATGGAAACAGAGTTTTCTCAAGACAGTCTCGCTACATTTTTCTATATGAAGAGTTCTAGAGCCGTATGATGAAAAACAGCCCCACACCATGATGCCCCCCCACCATGGGCGAAAATCCCGGGGGGGACGGGGGGGACATGTCCCCCCCTCACATAAAGTTGTCCCCTCCAAAATCCCAACAAACACAAATCATATATTTTTTTAAATATTACAGTACCGGCAGTTGAAAGCCCAATACAAATTGTGCTACTTAAAAACAAACTATAAGATTTATAATTCTTGAAAGTTTCCAGTCCCCCCCCCATCCTCACAGTGAGTTGGTATAGTCCGTTTCCCTGATGGGAGGGGCCGCTCCGACTCGCTGCCTGCTCCGCTCCTCACAGGTGGAGCCGGACCGGTGAGGACAAAATGATGGAGTTTATTTAAAAATTTAAGGCATTAGAACGTTCAGTGATCAGTTAAAAAGTTATTGATCGTTTCTCTTGTTCAACAAGCTCCTCCATTACATGAAAAGCTATTTCAGCTCCTTCATGTGAAGTCTGCTGCCTGTTTAACATAAACACAGCAGGTTGTCCCTGTAGAGTCGATGTCCGCTCCACCACCGGATGTTGGGTTGATTTTTCACTAACTAAATCACATACAGATTTATTTTAGAAATGAATCCACATCGTTGTTTTGTGTAAAATACGTCTCGTCTGTTGTCAGTTTTGAGATGTCCTGAGTTTATAATCGGTCTGTGAACGCAGCATTTACCGTGCAGGCTGCGTCTGTTCATGGAAGAAAGAGAAAAAAAAGTAGCGACTCGCCGCTTGGAGCTGGTTTTAACGGAGAAAAGAATGTCTGCAGAAAGTTTGGATAACATTTCTGACTCAAACTCATCCTTAGACAGACAGGAGAGAGAGAGACAGTGGACAGACAGACAGGAGAGAGACAGACAGTGGACAGACAGACAGGAGAGAGAGAGACAGTGGACAGACAGACAGGAGAGAGAGAGACAGTGGACAGACAGACAAGAGAGAGAGAGACAGGAGAGAGAGAGACAGTGGACAGACAGACAGGAGAGAGAGAGACAGGGGACAGACAGTCAGGCAGAGGACTGAGACACCATCCTCCTCCTGTCTCACTGCCAGTTACGTTTCTAGACAGATTTTGTCCAGATTTATTCATTTATGTCAGATATTATTAATTAAAATCAGATTTTCTGTTCCAATTTTGTATTTTTTATTTTGTTTCTTATGTTGTAGTTACAACTTTGACTTAAATGTTCGGTTAAACAGATTTTTTTTTCTAATAATCTGACTGATCATTTCCACTTCTTATTCTTCTCTAATTAAATCAATTTTCAAGTCAGAAGTTTTTTGGGACTGTTTTTAGTTTCTGGATATGAAACATTTTTCTTTTACAGAAAAAAAACTCAACCTAGACTAATTAAAGACATTATCTGTAGCTGGGTGTTGCATCTCTCCTCAATTTAATAATAATCTGTAGGCAGGTGTTTGTCCAGCAGTCTGGCTGCTTTAACAGTCAGGTCAGAATGGAAGAGGAGAGAAAAATAAAAACATCCAGTCGTTTTTCAGTTAATCAAAACACCAAGTTGAAAGAGCCCAACAACATTGAGGCAGTTTGTTGAAAAATATTCTGATGAAGCATCAAAATCCTGTAGACCAGGGATTCCCGAGCTGCCACTAGGGAGTTGCAAAACTGTAATGGCAGAAATTTGAAATAATGACACATTTACAGTGTTTTTTTCCCCACTCAGTAAAAATGTGTAAATAAACATGCATACCATTATTGTGTGGAGCTGTGGGACAATATTTGGATGAACTTCGAGTCTTTTTTCTGTCAATCATGTGAACTCTTTCGAGCAGACCCTTATTTTGAAGGCGACAATAACTTTTACTATTAGTTCCGGGGCAAAGCTGCGAGGAGCTGCTGGACTGTTTACCTCTCAAATGGATATTACTTATTCAAAGAATCCTTCTTGACAGCTTGTAACAACTCTGCTGATTGATTCCATGTGTGTCCTTATTTAATCACCTCCATGGTGAGTCGTTTTCTTTGTTTCTTTTGTTTTTACTAAAGGCGCTACTTTATGCCGCCGATGAAATAATGGCTAATGGAGCTGGGTTTTAATTTAAAACACTAAGCAGTTAGTTAAGAGAACCGTCAGCTTAATCCAGTGTAGTAACCTCCTGCTCACTTCCAAACATTTGATCAGCACCCCCCCCCCCCCCCCCCCCCCCCC